>SCHK01257316.1:12644-38247 GCA_004124795.1 Poropuntius huangchuchieni
CGTAGTTTTGTGTACTGAGGCTTAGACATTTCGAAATGCATTTTTTCCCCCCTTTAAGCTGCCTGTCTGAGAAATAGAGCGTTTGTTTACGGCTCGGAGTTAAAGACAAAAGACTGAAAGAGAGAAATAGGGATCAAGGAGAGATAATCATAAAAGTTCGGAGAGGAGTTCTTCCTCCTCTTTCGGGCCCAGCTTGTCCTTCTTTATCTTTTGTGTATTAGATTTTTCTTTCTTCTGCCCTTGGTGTCTTGTTCATATTTTCAGATGGTGTGTTCGCGCTGAATTATTGATAGGCGGTTTTGATATACACACGTGATCGATGTGTTCTGCAGTATACGAGGGAAATCTAAACAGCACTTGTCTGCCAGGCCTAAACGGTGCACATGAGACCCTACAGTAAATCCTGCCTTTGTTTGTTTGATTTCTTCAAGCTTTAGGCCTTCTAGAGTTGCAGGGGTTTTATTTTCTTTACCTCGTGATCACTGTTTGTGTGGCTGTTTATTGTGTGTGTGTGTGTGTGTATTCTGAGCTCATACGATCCTCTGCTATATTTACTTGCTCATTAATAAATCATCAAATTTAACAGAATAAGACAAGACCAGAATGTTGCGATAAACGTCTTAAATTTCTCACACCGCTTCATGTTAACAGCGGAAGAGTGTGACCGCAAAACCTCACCTTCATTAAATGGTCTATCAGAGAACGTGTTCATATTTTGGATATTTATTTATCTATACATAATCATCTACGCTGCACAAACAGACACTTGTTTTTTATTCATCTGCGAAGAAGCCTTGGATTTCAAGTGCTTTGAATCCAGATTAGAAGAAGGATTGAGATTAGCCCAGTTCTTCGGGAGATGAAAATCAATCCTGCAAAGCCAGAAACAACAAAAAAATCCATCCGTCTGTCCTCCCCTCCCTTCCTCCTTCACGTGGTCGCTGATTTCTTTGGGTGCACTGGAGTGTGTCAAAACCTTGGCATGAAAAATGTAGCAGGGAGGGTGAAAAGATCTCTGTAGTTTTTTGGCACACATTTAGGCGATTAATTACCACACAGCTGAAGTGTACAGATATGTGTATAATAGCAGAGACATTTGTTGAACTGCATGTATAATGTATGGCAATTCTGGAAATCCAAGTAATGCCGTTGAATTATTTATTGAGTTGTATAGCTCTATAACCCAGCTCCGTCCGCCCTGCGTGGTTTGGAACCCCAGACCCGTTTGGGAACCAGCGGGCCGAAGCCATTAATAACTCATAAACGCATTCGTAATTTTACCCCGCCCTTGTACAGTTCCGCTTGAACGATGGAATTAATCTTGAGAAAGTCATTGTGCCGGAGTCGTTGGGCTAGATTGACGACGTGCCTCTGAATGTGCAGACGAATGAATGGATGGATGAGTGAATGATACATATGGTCTGGAGAAACGAACGGATATGAGAGGCTGTCGGATTTCTTCCTATCCTTCATTGTGACCAAATACATCTTATCTCAGTGAATTTGGAGCCGGAGAGACAGCTATAGTTTACAGTGCTGATGTTTCAGATTTTCTTTAACTGTATGCCCTTTTAAACATATATGTGTTTTTAAAAAAAGAAATAAATATATATATATATATATATATATATAGCCTAGATAATAATCATGTACTGTACTACCAATGTCCCATACTCATTTCTGTCACGTCTTTTTGTGGTGGAAATGACGATTAAACTGTATTATCACACTTTTTTTGCATACAGTAATTTGACAAAATTACAGCTTGATTGGAAATGACAATATATTCTCCTAAACAAGTGCATCATCTTTGGAGAACATTTTAAGGATTTATTTTCTGTGGTAAAAATGATGCCACAGCTGTGGGACAGTTTTTGACACATTTAGAAACGATCTTCTCATAAATATTGAAATGGTTTATGATTATTTCAGTCTTTGTTTGGATAATCATCATTTTAAACATTTAATAATTCATATTTTTATGATGGATTTCCATATTTGAAAATTGAAAGTGTGTCTGGGACAAGAGCAGTGCTGATCTTGGAGAGTATAGCACAGATAATTTGAGATGTTTATGTTAGTTAATGTGTCATTTTTGCGAAGCGCAGCAGGCAAATAATGCTCTTTTAGAGCAGAGGTTATTTAATTACTTAAGCAAGCCCTAAAACCTGTTCGTTCTGAATGCGAAAAGGAGAAAAATTCCGGCAAGAGTTACAAGACCACAAGATTTGACCCTCGAGGCAGAAAACATTGAGGCACTTAAACTAATTTGCTTGGTCAACTCAGAGAAGGACATAGTGGAGTAGAACGGTTTTTGAGGAATTGAGCATCCAAAACTTTTGGTGTTTGTTTAAATTATACGTGCAACGAAATGTTCTTTTTTTCTATTGATTTCACAGTAAACACCAGTGTTCCTCATTCCTTGTCCACAAGGACGTTGCACGACGGGGTGTTTGGGAAACAAGTCCCAGTTACTCCCTGTCAATATTTGTTCTGGCTCCTTCACGTGAACAGTAGTGGCTAAAGCTAGCCTTGCTAATGCTTGAGGGCATTGGCGTTGGAGTTGCTGTCAAAGGTTTGGTTGCTTATGTGCTTGTTTGTTTTGGATAGTGGGATAAGCCAACCCTGATGAACATGGTTTAGACTGTGTCAGTGATGTCGGGCAGAGTGACGCCCACATTTCAGATGGCTTATGGTTGTGTGTACACTCCTCTCTCTCTTTTTCTCTGGCACTAATTGCCAGCTAGCCTTTTTAGCCATGTGGCGCTTAGTTTTTGAGACGAGACACTCAATAAGACAACTGCTCTTTAATTAGAAACAAAAACATCATCTGCATGTTTAAATGATGCAGACGCTAAGCTAGAAATCTGCTGAGTTACACGTGTCAAATGGCTGACCTCTGCCCTTGTTCCTTTCCTCTGAATGCTGTAACACCTTGTAAATAGTTAATGCTAGCTGTGTGAACAGTGTGGCTGCTAAACACAAAGCCAAAATCAAATTACAAGGCCAGAATGAAAGAATCCTAAACAGGGAAACGAATAATTGAACACAAGGACTAAGTTTGTGCTGGATTTAATGAATGAAATGCAATCCCACACATCGGCAGATAGTGAAAGACTACATTCACACAGTATCAGAATAGGTTTGTGAGACCTGTTTTGGAGTGTTATTGCTTTACGCTATGCTGTTTTTTTTTTTTTGCATCTTGCTCATGAATCCCATGTTTTAAAGATGCCAGGTCAAGTTAAAATAAGTTTAACTTCTAAAACTGTTCTATATCTTGACTGAACGTAATGTGCAGATTGTGAAAATACATTGAGGTTTTGAGAGTTGCCATCTTTGATACTTACTTCAGTTGCTGTGGTAATAGGTGTTCATATTTATAGCACAAATAGAAAATTTGGCTTTGAAAATTTGACATAGCATTTGGCTATTTGATTTTTTTTTCAGTTACTAATAATTGTGTTGATAACTTGTGAATATAATCGCATTAAAAGTTCCTTCGTACAAACATTAATTTGTTCTTAAACAAAGTTCCAATGTTAATGAGTGAATAATATTCTAAATGAGTGACTGTGTGCACAGTGTTATCAATTTGCATAAAGCACCAAACCCAAACCATCTCTATATAAGATCTTTCAGCAAACATACTGTATGATGCTCTCTAAAGATGCATGATTTTGCATTTGTGTGGTTTCAGTTGTTTTACAATTTAAAATAAAATTTTAATACAAAAGCAATTGAAAAATTATTTGTTAATGCAAGCATTTGCATTCAGATTTCACACACAAATTTGTGCATGATTAGTGATTAAGAGGCAATATTCAAGCCACAACTACTGTAAGCTGTTGTATGAAGAGGCAAACCACAAGTCGCACCTGTTAGTAATTGCGGTCGTCAATTCCAAACTTTGCAGCCAAAGAAAACAGCAGCAACTTCTACAAATTCTGCTCTTAATCAATGCGAACAGATCGTTTTCTCTGCGTCTTCACAGCAAAAACACACACAGCTGTCTGTTGCGGCATGTTTGGCCACAGGGAAGCCAGTCCTCACAGCTCTCTGCTGTGTCCTTTCTCTATGTAGCAGAAATCGTGGAGCATTGTTCAATCACAAGCTGTGCTTTCAAGCACCATCTCTCCTTTTATTGTTTGCAGATTGCGTCAGTTCCCCTGCAAGGCCACTCTAGACCCCAAAGGGTTCTTGGTATACCTCCCGTGGGGCTGCTTCTGCTAAACTGTTTAAATGACAGTATCGACTTAAGGCCATGTTTGTTTGCTTTCCTTTATTCATCAAAAGACAAAAGTTCGTACATTAGCATTGAAATTCACAAAACACACATCTGGGAATTGACATGTAGATAACGATAAAAACGGCATCTTGTTTCAATGTCAAACGATGTGGAACATGTTTTATTAAGTGTTGGCAGTTGTCCAATCAAGAGATCTTTTTTTGTTTTTCTTTTTTTTTTCGACAGATGTGTTCTTAGGTACTTTTTCACACTGGGAATTGTAGTCTTTTTTTTTCTCTGGGAAGTAAAGAGAGATCCGCTTTCCACTTCTTAACGGTCTCCTTTTTCTCGCATCATGTCATTGTATGCTTTGCGGAACTCTTTGTAAATATCCCACAGACATGTTGTTGGTTGCAACGTCATGATGCCATAAATGTTGTCAAAGAAAATAGTAATTAAAGAATTCCCGCTAGCATAAACAGTAAATTTGTACAGTTCTTGTCCGCCTCAGGGTGATGTTCGAACAAGTTCTTCATACTCCTCTTGTCTCTTTTTCCTCACGCTTTAGTGAAATACCTAAAGATAGCTCCTGGCTCTAGGCCTGTCTTTCCAGTGAGGTGTTGTGCACAGGAAGATGGCTCTCTTTCGAGATATCGGATTGCCATGTGACAGGGCCGGCTGGTAACATAAACCCCGCATCTGTGGCCCGGTCAAGTTTAATGAGTGAGCTTGTCAGCACTCATGTTTTGTACACAGTCTTATCTGTCTACAGTTACATCTTTTCACCTGCACTGATGGGCTGAGGGCTGTCAGCACCCAAAGAAAATGGCTGGCGGTTTTTATGGGGCTCTTATTTCTGTTTGTTTTTCTTAATCCTAGTAAATAGAGTGGGAAAGTGCTTGACTGGCAAAAACAACCTTCTATCTGTTTATAGTTCTATTCTTCTGTTTATTTATTTTGTTTTTCTCTCTGTCTGTGAGGGCGATGTCCTCTTCTGTATGCTTGAGTTCAATAATGCAGCAGCATTCATGCAGAGACATACAGTAAGACATATGTATAAGGTGACAGGTGACACTACTCATAGGAAAATGAATAGGAGAACTGTAATGCTCATTATGGTGGCTGCAAATGTAGGAAAGTTTTGCTTTTCCATAAAAAATATGTCCAATTGTAGGATTTTTTATTTTATTTTATTTACTCTAGAACACCAGAGCACTTTTAGCAAGATCAACATTTGTTTTATTATTATTTGTTATTTATTTATTTATTTTTCAACTTTCAATTTAGTCTATTTCCTCATTCAAGTAGGAAGATGTACTATTTTATTTTTTTATTTTATTTACTGTTCATATATCAATAAAGTTTGCCAGAAAGTACTACTACTTACTTGTGTATGATTAATGATTTAGGATTAAGTTTATGATAGTTAGCTAGGTTATGGGGTGACCAGTTTGTGTGGCAAAACTTTTTTTCCTATCATTCTTGGTGGCAACAGAAAAATGCTTAAATAAATATTGATAAGGCATCAGTTATAATTGCCTGCATTTTCTTTGCTTTCATTTTTTTCCTTGCTTTGTCAAGAAAATATGAAGGTGCTCAACTTGAACCAAAATCTCTTGAACAGATACTTGGATTGATTTTTGCATTGTTTTATTTAATCAGCACAGAAATAGTATAAGATGCTGGCATATTATAAAGCATTTACTTTTACAGAAAAGTCAGAAATCAGGCAGATAATTCTGATTGTTCATCAGTTTAATAAAGTAGACAAATGCAAGGTTTCTGAGTAGATTGTAAATCAATGCCTCACTCAAGTATCTGTATTGTATCACAGCACTTAAACACCAGACGGAAGATTACTGTATAGCTATCCACTTATTTGCAAAAACAGTATATCAAAACATGCTCACGTTACAAGCAAATAACAAAATTAATGCGCCTTGAAGGATGCACCATCTCTCCGTCATTCTTGGCGCCCTTTTAAAGTTAGATCAATCCACAGTCTCTGCACGATTGATTGATCCAAAGAGTGAGATGTTCATAACTGCCCGGGCCAGTCGAAGGGTTGTTTTCTAAAAGACCACTAACACACTCGGGCTGATAATTGCAGCCTCGCTTTCTCGTACATGCTCTCTCTATGCTCTTGTCATTTCACATCAGTGGTGCAATGGCTCATGTCGCTGACGACCAAATCCAAATTTCTGATGATTAGATTATCTTGTCACCATAGCAATCTTCACACCTTTCCGTCAATTGATTTGTTAATAAATGAAGTGGTGCTCTCGAAATCCGTTGCCTCCATTCTAAGCCGGATCTAAGGTCAGTGAATATGCAGGGCTTAGAGATGTGAATGCCTTTCCGGATGGGTGTTTTTAAAGGCGTATGTGACCTTTGGTGTTTTTCAAAAAAACAGTTCACCCAAAAAATAAAAATTCTCTCAGAAATTAATCACGCTTATGACATTCCTTCTACTGTGAAACACAAAAGAGGACATTTTGAAAAACATCTTTTTGTTTTTCACTTGACATGGAAAAAAGGTAAAACAATTCTAAAATATAATGTTCATATCTTAATAAATGAGGTTTGCAAGAACCACAAATGTCCTGGCCTGTTCTAAAAATTTCCTTCTCGTTCCTCGAGCATATTTTTATGTCTGTATGGATAGAAAATTTGACTATAAAAAAGCCAACAGGTTTAATTCCTTTGGTGTTGTCTGCAGAACATAACACTGCACGATAATTAATACAAGCTTCAATAATGATATTGTAATTTATGCCGATAGTCAAAAGTCTGCCTTGTCTTAATTACAGAACATAATTGCAGCCCTAAATGGATTTAATAGTGACAAAAATAATCAGACGTGAAAACCACTAAAGAGAAGTTGTGAAAAAAGATTCATTCAGGACAGAACCCCCCCGCCACACACACACACAGTGCCACCATTCCGAGGAATCCGAGGCAGGAGTTGGTATTTTCATAACAAACAAAAAGGGATTGCGAAGCCAAAGCAGAGGTCACTTTCAAAAAAAAAAAAGAAAAAACAAAAAACAGCTCATATGGAATTTTATTCAGAACTGTTGGGAAGGCAGGAGGAGCAGTCAATCATTCCTCTTTATAGAAAGAAAAGATTGGAGGGCAGAAAGGAGAGAGAAATCTATTGACTCAGACCCTTTAGCTCCCTCAATCTCTCGTTTGAAGGTGGAAATTTAAGCGCGTTTGAAGGCAAGGTCGGCCGAGTTTATAGCTTTAGATTATGCAATTGTTTCTTCAGGGGTTTGCTGATTAATTCCATACTCTGGCTGACAGCTTCTTAATGCACAGCGGACAGGGCTGCTGCGGGACGTTCTGACAGCACTGTATTAAGCAAACCTCGCTTTTCTCAATTTATACGCACGCATAAAGAGAGATGCACGTAGCTGACCCTGAGAGAAATGGAAATGGAGAGAGAACGAGTCACCTTGGAGTGAAAGACAATTGTTCTGAGCGCTGCCACAACTGTAATGCACACAGGCTTTTATGTGCAAACGTGTGTGTGTGTGTGTGTGTGTGTGTGTGTGTGGCATCACTTTCTGGAGTTGTTTGGAGAGCAGTCTAGCAGCTTAACAATGCTTTCTTTCATTACTATATTGAATCATATTATATATTTAATTTTGGGCTTCGCTTATGAATTGTTTATCATCTCCCTGTGACCTAAATTCAAGGTTCTGTTTCTCTGTTGAGTCAGTTGGCAACATTTTAATCTTTATCAAAGCATTTCAGATTGTAGAGGAAAGCTGCTGCGCTAATGAATGGAGTCTAATGGAGTCTGGTCCCACGGCTTCTGGATTCTACGCCTGGCTCATGGGAACCACTTTACGTGATCTTTGGTCTGGTATAGATTATATCATGTGTTTGTAAGAAAAAGCGCTTGTTTTGAAGTGGTATGCTGTAAACTAATTTGGGAAGAGATCTGAAACTCATTTGCTTAGCTTGTTTCCAAAATGCTTCAGGAGTGGATATGTTTAACCGCCCTCCTTTCATTATGTATCGCAAAACGCTCTAGCTAGTTTGGTGTTTTGTAATTAGTGCTGCTTGCTCTAGGGCTCATGCTATCATTCATGCTTAGGGATTTAAACAGACACCTAACCATGAGAACTGCATCTCGGCATGGACGTGACCACCTTAAACCCTAACAATCACCCAGACCACCCTAGCAACAACACACTAGCAACCAGTTTCAAATGTGTCAGCAACTTTTGCAAGCATAAGTGGCACTCACATTAAAAAAAAAAAAAGAAATCTGGTTCTATCTATAGTCTTTGCGGCGGAATGTAATTTGCAATTTTAAGTGTACAAGTAAAAAAAAACATGAATGTTTTTGAGGTCAACAGCAACTCACAGTTTCTTGTTTCTCATTTACATCTAAACTGCTACTAATGAATCTTTTTTTGCTGTTCACTGGGAGCTTTCGGGAGATGATCAGAGATGAACCTGCTTCTGCTGCACTGCTTTAAGCTCTGCGTTGGACATAACATACTCTGAATCGAGTGTACTTTGTTTTCAAACCACTTGTTATTTAATACATTTTAAAAGCGATTTCACACGCCAGCCTGACGGTCTGTGGAGATTGTTCCTGCGTGATGGCGGGAAGCGGTTTGGCGTGAAACAGCCTCTATTTTGAGAAAGCGTGTGAACTGCTGTGTTAGGAATTTCAGGGAGAAAGGAAGGAGAAAAGCGATATTTCATTCCCCGAGGCTGAACATGTCACAGATGCGGTTCTGTGATACCAACACAAACAGTCCATGCACATCCCGTTTTAAACTTCTCATCTTCTTTGAAGAAAAAAATAAAGCTTCCATTAACAATATCTGTGCTCATCATAAAAGCGTGCTTATATGCAGCTCATATACTCATCACTGCTCCTTGATGCATTAGTATTTTCAGCATTCAGACCTCTGAGAGGGCTGCACATAAATAATCCATCATTTGTTCTGCAGAGATCAGGTTCGTTCATTCATTTACTTCGGACTTCCCGATAAGTGCATAAGGTTTCTTACTACACACACATGTTTAAGATCACTGGTTCTTAAACGGATCCTTTGCATCCTGATACATTTTTGATAATCAAGCACTTTTAGGAGAGCAAAATAAATATTTATATCATTGAAAGAAATCTAGGATAAATCACATATTTTATCATAATGGAGCAGTATGTAATAGTATATAATTTAGAATTACATATAAAATGTAATGTTATTAATTAAGTGTGTGTGTGTGTGTGTACAATACAATGCATTATTGTTGTTTTTATATATAATATATATATTATGCAGTCCACAGTGAATAATTTTATAATTAATATAATTATTAATAATTATTATAATTTAAAACCTTGCAGCTTCAATGTAAAATATGGATGCCAAAGCAAAACCAGTTGAGAACTGCTAATTTTGACAGTTTCTTCCACACACACCCATGACGCAGAGGCCAAACGCAGCATGACTCTCACGACACCTGGGGGCAGCTTAGGCAAAGCTGATGATAGCCTCAACTCCCAAATCACGAACAGGTGGTCCAAGACTGCGCTACGCTCACCGTCTGCGAACTGCATGGGGTGTTTTTCAGTGGATGTCTTTTCTAAGGAAAGATTAAGAGGTCTTTGACCTGCTGCACACAAGTTTTAACACCTTCTTTAGCAGAGTTAACCCTATTGGTGAGAGCTCTAAGGCTATTGGCCGAGGGGTTATCATGCTTAAACAGGTTTAGCTTGGCGTGCCCGTTATCTGTTTTGCATTTGAAAGACGACCAAGTGTCGTTACCTCAGCTCAACTCCAGATCCAACTTCCAGCGCGCTCCCACATACAACCTCTCAGATACTTATCCAGCGATAATTTAATCTCATGCGTCGAGGCCGGAGAATGCCGACCACAGCTCCATTTAAGTTCCCAGCTCCAGCCTTTTAACAGCAAGCAGATAGGACCGATATCGAGGGCCGACGTCTAGTTGGATGTGTTTTGTGGTTTGGCTTGAAATTTTCAAAAGGCCTCCGTTACGTAAAATGGAAAAACTAATAACGGAGGCTCCAGCAACATGGAGAATTGCTTTGTGCACTTCTCACCAACATGGGCTGTAAAAGTTTGATGTACAAGTTGAGCGCTTGTAGGGCTTAGGTTACAGTTTGTCTCTCAATCTCGTTTTCTTGTCATGCCTCATTGTCTTTAATGAGGAGGTATGTTTGGAATGAAGCAGGTTGATATAGCTAGCTGCTAAGAAGCTTGGGAAGATTTGAGTGTATTGATTTTCCTGTTCTAACACTGTTGTCTCCACCACGCGCTTCTTAACGTTCTTCTATGATAATTATCTTTCTTGCTGCCTTGATATACGTTTCATTTCTTTGCAGTTGATATAGTAGGGTTGTCATATTCGTTGTTCTCTTTCATTTAAATGTCACATCTAGTTCATATATTAGTGCTGTCCAATGATTAAATCGCATCCAAAATAAGTTTTTGTTTACATACAGTAATTTATGTGTGTGTATGTGTATATTTATTATGTATATATAAATACACACACATTCACATATATATATATATATATATATATTTAAGTAAAATGTTACGTTTATATATTAAATACATTTATATATGATAAATGTATAAAATCTTCAAAACAAGTAAGAACATCTGATCATTTCAATACAGCATTGTGTTGGTTTTTAAAAGTGTGTCGATGTTTCTGAATGTAAGAGGCCACAGTGGACCAGATCTTTGGCATGTGTATGCGATTGTTTGTTTTTAAAGTGCTTTAAAAGCTTTGTGCTTTTCTGAGAGGTGTCCTCGGGGAGGTCTGGACCACCAGTGGAGGAGAATCAGGAGGAATGCAGGAGTCTTTTGTGTGAGGCTCTGGGCTTTCAGGAGCGACCTCGGATGATTAACAAATCAATTACACGCCGCTGCATTTGGTAACAGAGAGACATGTGCCGTAGCTCTGTATCCTCAGCATGAAGCCGTGCCGTTTCGAAACACCCCGCACTCTGACCGACCCCTGACGGCATTGCTCCAGCCGTGAACCCAACGGGTGACCTTATCCAATGAGAGTGAGCAGATTGCACATGTGTTTGTTTGTCTTCACATTCACCGAAGCAGAAGTGTGCTTGACATTTCCAAAGCAGTACCTCAAAGCCGCCAGCGGAAACTTTTAACACCCTTCCGCTCAAGAAACACATTCAAGAGTTGGCATCATACACCCAGAACCGCTCTTAATTAGTACGCAGTCCATTTGTGGATGGTTCTATTTCTAATATACTTACATTATCTCTTGCAGTATCATGTTTGCGTTTTTAGAAACCACTTAGTCTTTTTCCAAACTACAGGGTTCAGATAAGGATTAACTGTCACGCTGTTTGATGCTAACTGTCTCATCTGGGGTTCTCTTCCATGTAACACCTTTTTGAAATTCTAATTAGTCCCACACACTTCATCCAAACGAAATCAAATTATGTGGGAGATTTCTGCACAAGTAAAACATGCAGTGCAACGTGGGAAGTGAGGTTGTTAAGCTGTCGGTGAAATCGCAGGGCACTTTTTGGCCGAACCGCAGGGCTCACTACTTGAAAGGGAATAATACAGGAACAAGAGGTGCACCATCTTTGAACAAATTAGTTTTGAACAGGTTTTTTTTTCTCCTCACACATTTTCCCATCTTTGATAAGAAGGAATCTGATTCTTTATCTCCATCTGTTGCTCTCTTTCTCTCTGTTTTCTTTGCCCTTCCAAGGGTCAGTCTACAATATGTGTGGCATTTAATTATATCTATAATAACATTGTCTTTACTTTGTCTTTAATCTATCTATATATCTATAGTTTAGTATGAAGTGGCTGAAAGCAATTTCTTAACACTTAAGCAATCCTTTTTATTATTATCATTATATTATATTCTTATAATTGGAAAAGCCACTGATTTCCTAGAATGACCTCCTAAGCCTTTAGCTCTATCTTTCACAAGTTTTGCTCCCTAAAGCCTCGGAATGGTTAAACCATGCACCATGTTTCAACTCAGAGAGGTTATCCCTTATCACACCTCTAATGTGCTTAACTGGAAAGTCAAGCCACTTCACTATCTCTCTATCTCTCTCTTTCTCTGTCTCTCTCTTTCTCTGTCTCTCTCTCTCAAGCTCCGTTCTCACTCTGTCCCTCTATCCTTGACCGTCTGCCTAAGGTCTCACCCTGGTGTCTGAAGTGTCGTAGAAGGTCTGAGCATGAAAAATTACACTGTAAAAGCCTTTTTATACATCGTAATGAGCTTAAGAAATGTATTTTCCACTTCACTTGTTTTAAGAACAATGACCAGAGCTGTAAGGACGGGTTGAATGTCGGAAAGCCTTTTGCTTTTTGCATTCAACAAACCTGAGAGGCTTTAATAATGCAAAACACAAGTTTTTTTTTTTCCTCCACTGTACTTAAACTAGAAAAGGACAGCCGCCATCTTTTCTGTGTTTTCTGTTAACATACTTAGTTATGGGATTATGTTCTGCTATTTCCAAAGAGAAAATTGGGTCTTATCTGGTCTGTATGATAGTTGCCACAAACTGCATCCGTGTCGGCCGGACACAGAGAGTTGGGAGATAGAAGCAGGACTGCCCTGAAGCGCTTATAATCCCACTCGGGATTACTGTAATCTCCCTCTCTTCATTTTTGAAATCGGGATTTGTGAAAAGAAGTGGTGACTAGATGTGGTTATTGCCACTGAGATACACAAAGGCTTAAATATGCATAAGGGCTTCTTTTGTGACTCAGATCGCTTGATCTGTAGTTGCGACGAGCGCTGGAATTGGAAATCGCAGTAATTGCTCTCAGAAAGGAAAGACACAAAAGAACAGACATGTAATGCAGTTTAGATTTTAGCATTAAGTATTCTTATTCAAGAACTAAAACAGCATTTAGTCCACATTTTTGGAGAAGCTATGATCGCAAAAGTGTCTAAAGGGAAACATTTCCTTTTTTTTATTAGCTTTGCTTATTAATATTAATTAAATGACAACATTCCTGCAAGGCAGTCATTAAAACAACTATTTAAAAAGTGACAGAATGAAAAATCTGTCAGTGTTTTATTTTCTCTCACCCTCATGTCATTCCAAACCAGTTTGACTTTCTGTGAAACACAAAAGATGTCTTCTGTGTGAACGTCAGTGATGTCTGGACACCGTTGACTTTTGATTGTATAGACAAAAATAGCTGAAACAATCTCTAAAATAGGATCTTCTTTTTTGTTCCACAGTCATACAGGTTTGAAAAAGACTAAATGAAATGAAGACAGATTTTTTTATTGTATTGTGCCCAAACAAAACAAAGATATTTTTAAAGGTGACAATGGTCGGGTTCCTGTCTGGGATCATTTTAGGACAATAATATCACTCAGAAGTAACATCTTACATGGACATTTGGGACGTACACAGATTAGACTTCAGCATTAATGGCGATTTATCTAGTGTGTCCTTGCACATCAGCGCTGCTTAAACCCTTAAACAACAGAAAGCGGTGTGTCGTGGCTATTATATTTAAAAGGTTCCTGTCAAATCCTGGCTTAGATAAAAAACAGATGACCTGCGGTGTCTGTTGGGCTCCCCGTAATTAATCTCGATGAATATAACTCTGACCACAAACGTCTAGAGTCATGTGGCGTTAATTTCAAAGGAAGCAATTAATTTTTCAAAACTTTTAACTGGGGGTCTGGGCCTGGGAGCAGGAAATGAGCGGCGATGGCATTTGGTTCGTTAGGGCTAGACGATTGATAGGCTCAGTAACCACAGGAAAACACATGACCGGCTAATTGAATTTGATCACTTGGTAATGCACTAGAGAAATGACCTAATCAATGCTCGTGCCATCGAGTAGGCCATTCTTTGCCTCTCCCCCTATAATGAATACATCGCTTGAGAGTCCGATTATTCTCTTATTCATTTGATTCGGCTCAACACGCACAGAGGTAACTTGTCCTGGTCTTGTTTGTTATGTAGTTGTAAACATTGATCGCTCTTTGTTTATGAAGCTTTATTGTGTACATTTCGCAAATGCTATTCTACCCAGGGGCCTGGTGTTCAAACAGCCAAACAAACAGATGCAAAAAAAACAACCCTGTTTGCCCTTGAAACCTTTGATTCTCAATAGCCCGTCATGTCAGATGGCTGTTTTACACTCAATTAGGGAGCTGTTAGACCCGAGTCTGTTTGCAGTCAGAGTTTAGTTGGTTTAGTTGCTGAGAAAGTTTTCTTCTGAGGTACAGTTAATGTGGATGAATAAGTTTGTATGAATAAATCTAAATGATGGAAGTGAGCCATATTTGCCGTTAATTTAATAAAAGTTTAATGCATTTCTCATTGCTGTTTTTCTCCAAATACAAGTTTTGGTGGTAAATACAACATATATACATTTAAGTGGTATATTTTAAGAATGAAGTGAAAATAATGAGAATACAAGTTGATTTTATTTTATTTTGAAAAAGGTTTTAAAGTGCAAACAGCCTTAGTTTTTTCAATGTAACCTTTTAACTTGTACATCAAATAGTAATTGAGTGTTTGTGTGTATGATAAATCTATGTAGTCACCATCCCAAAGAGTGAACAGTTTGTCAAAAATTGTGTATATTTGTCCACTTGGCAGACTTACAAGGTGAAACTGGACAATTTTTCTTCGTAATGCACACACATGCTCTTCTCTGAGTCGTGTTTGTGTTGTCAGACAGCAGAGGGCACATATCTGGCACGCCGGAATACCCAGATGCATTTCACAAGCCGGAGAGCTCCAATGACGTTCGAAAGGCAGATGGGCATCGATGCTGCATAAGCATCCCTTTCTTTCCCTCATGGCATCTTCCCCCCACCTCCGTACCTTTCACTAAATGTGCACTATATTTCTCTCTGTGTTTGTGCTGTAAACACGCTAATGCACACACAGGTCTGCTTGTCTTTTGTTCATTTGTCTCTATTGAAAGAAGGCATCTGGCTGGTCACCGTGAAAACACTCCAGAGAGGGTACTGAGGATTCACTGAAATAGATGAGCCATTTTCTGCCCATCTCTTGAGAGAGTCTGTTTTTCTCCCACACACTCCCTTGCACATACAGATTCCCTCTCGTTTTGTTGCTTCTCTTTGGACGGGGAGCTTAAGGAAACTTTTTACGGAAATGGCTTGTGATAACAACTGTGTGTTTGCTTAGCTGTTGTTAGGGGAATTTAAAGTTTATGTTCAGAAGCTACATCTTACAAAACTTTTTGGGGGATCACAGTTCGATTCATATACATTTTATTAGTATTTATGAATTAAGTAAATGTATTATTGAATTAAAGAAAATGAAATGAAAGAAGTAAATGAAAACTGGAGCAGTATTATACTCAGTTTACCTGTGGCACTTTTTTTCTTCTCAGAATTAAGCAGTGATGTTTTCTTTTAAAGGTATATGTAGAAGTAAGAGTTAGCTGTTAGCAGTTAGCTTTGTTGCTGTTGAAAAAGAAGTCTCTGGCATTTTTTAAAAGTCTATGCTGAAGTTTAGAGCGTAAAAAAAAAAAAGTTAGAAATCAGACAAATCACTTACAACAAAGAAAAATCTAGAAATCAGTCTTGGAAAGTCTGAAGTGCTAAGCGTTTTTGCTAATGGCACCAGATGAAAACATGCAGATGGAAGCTAAGCATGTTGTTAATACTCGATTGATGCAGTAGCACAAATGACGGTCCAGTGCCCTCAATTAGGATTTAAACACTCAATTAAAACAAGCGCAAGTTTAGTAACAGCGATAAGTAGTGTAGGTCATTAGCTGTCTGCTAGCCTGTAGCATGTAACAGCTGGACTGGATATGAAAACAGCAAAAACGCAGCGCAGCTTTATTTATTAAAGTCACCTGATGGCTACCTGATGCCGTCCACGTCTCATTAAAACCAGGACCCAGACTTGTAAAAAATGACTGTGTACTAATTGGCAAGAGAATGTGTGATCTGTACTGCTGTAATGTACTTTTTATTAGCTTTTAGTTGTTGATACAAAGCCTTTATTTATAGCGCCTCTCAGCAACACCGTTGGAACGAGAAAGCGACTTTGGATGCCAGCCTGCGAGATTGTGTTGTGTTTTTCCTGATTGTGGATATTTGCAGGTTGGATGCTACTGATAAAGTTTTTGCTAAAGACACATGTTAGACGAAGAAAAGATAAATAAGCAGGCTGCATGGACTCGTGCATGACCCAGTGCTGCCAGCGAACACAGCTTGCGTAATCTCAGAAAAGCCTCATGAATCTCGATTTAGACCGGCACTATCCTCCTCGCTCTCTCGCTCAGACGTTCTCTCCAGGGGCAGTTTGCATACAGGCAGGATGTTGTAAAACACTTCCCCGGAAAGTGCTCTTATCAACCTTTTAAAACGTAGACGTGTGGAGGTCGTATTCCTGTGATTCCTGTCGCTGCCAAGGGCACACAAATGCTACTATCAAAACGAGCCATCTTCCTCCATTCTGGCAGCCCTGCGATTATGTTATTAATAGATGGTGCCTTTTTTAACTCATCTTTTTTAATGCCTGATTTTCGCATTCAGGGAAATTGGCTCTTATTTTACCTAGAAATGCTGCAGCTACATGCATCATCACTGCGAAAAAGGTTGATTCGTCCCCTGACCCTTGTGCTAAAACGTTCTGCACTTTTTTTCCTCAGAAACTAAAGTTACAGAACTAGAGTTCACCTTGAATTTTCCGAAGAGTCATGGCAATTACAACTTTAGCTGTGAAGCGTTCCAATCGTTGATTTAGCCTTTGATTCGGCTTCTGCATCTGTTCTTTTTATCTGCGGCTGGGGTTGAAAGACGCGCTCCGTACTGCGATAGAGAGTCTCAACAAAGCTTCATAAAGGGCATGGGGGTAAGGGGAGGCCTACGTGACCTTTCACACAATCCCACAATCCCCTCCTGCTGTGACTTTACCGTCTCGTTTCTTCATTTCATCCGTCACGTACCATTCAAATATCTCCTTTTGAAGTCCAGCGGTGCGTTGAAGAAAAATATTATATCTCTTTCTAGCAAATCTCCAGATATTGTTTTATGGTGCAAGGTTTCAGAAGCGAAAGAAAAAATTGAAAAGATAAACATTGCTCTCGTACTTTGATTATATAGCAGTTGTCTTTTTATCTAAAAGACCTAGATCTGTTTTTCTGGTCGCATCTTTCAAATGTCTTTGAAACAACAGGTGCGATAACACTTTTATACACCGAGTACACGTGGTAATGTCAGGCATAAAAGCGTATGTTAGTAATAAAGAACGTTTCTGCACTGCATTACTGTACCATCAAAATGTCTGAGAGGTTTTATGATGGTGTAGAGAGAGAGAGAGAGTGGATGTGGACGGGAGGGAGAGGAGAAATGAACCAATGCATTAGTCTCCCTCAGTCTCGCGTTTAGCCGTGTCAATATTGTCTGGACCACAGCTGAGTCCAGATTCTCTTCTGTTCCACTCCGTATTGACTCTGAGTTGGTGCGCAAACACATTGTGGCAACATTGATGTAACATTGAGTTGAGTAATTGAAACCCGTAGGAGAGAGATCGGTTTTTCGGTCATCGTCAGCCATTGAAGAGGGAGAAAGACTGAGAGAGAGACAGGAGTGGGTATAAATCTGGAAAGAATGACAAACTGGTGAAGTTTACTCAATAAAGCGTTTCTTATTACCCAGCTCTGTCTTTGTTTGGCGGAACTGATTAGTAGATGTTGAGGCGAATCTCTTTTTTCATATAATGATGACAGATATGCAAAGTCTTCCGAGCTGAGGTAAATATGCTTACCGTGTAAGAGTAGGCAAGAATCTCAAGATGACTTTATGTGAATATTTAAAATCGAATTCTGATTTAATATGATTTAAATAAAAATACTAAATATTTAAATCTTATTTTATGGTAATAGAATAATGTAATAATAATGTTAACAATAATGTTATAAAATTGGTAACTGGTACTAATTACCAGTTTTGTAAAATTATTGTATTACAGTACGATATTATGAGAACAGTAAGAATTACAGAGAATTACAGAGAAAATGTGCTTAATTGTCATATAATGATGTCACAATGTAACAAAATTACTACACATTGCATGAAAATAATTGATTTTATTATATAATATTTTTTAATATTAATAATAAAAAATAATATATATATATATATATATACACTGTATATAATATTGGAAAAGTGTCGATACACACACAAAGTCATACAAAACAGAGAGGAAAACAGATGTATGCATTTCTTTCTATTATGTATAAAAATAATATAAAAAAAGGGTATTAAATAAGATATATTGCTATAAAATAAGCTCTCAGTGAGACATGAATGAGCATTAAGACTACACTGCAGGCAGTGAATAGTGAATATGAAGATCAGATTGCATCGCTGTAATGCTGTGTATTTATTTTACAGTTAGTGTCAGTCTAAAGTAAATACAATTAGCTTCTATTACGAACAAGAGTTGTGAATGGGAAGTTCTCTGATGGATAAAGAAGGTTGTGCATGTGTGGGTGAGTGTGCAAAGCTTTTAACAACTCATCCTCTCATTTTCTTATACCAACACACTCCCTCCTCTTCATTCCATTTTCTGCCATGCTCCTCCACTCTTATTTGTATCTAACAGGTCATTAAGTTCACAAATGTGCAATTGAGTGTTTTGGATGTTTAATTAGCATGTTTCCTTGACTAATTAAAATGCACAAATCTAAGTATTAAAGCCCCCCTCCATTTCTCCCTCTCTCCCACCCCCTTTTTATGAATAATTAATCAATCTCTTTCACCAGGAGATTCTGTTGCACACCAGGACACATTTCAGTGTTGTGCAAGATGTAAACTCTTTTCCTTTTTCCTTCACAGACAGACAATTTTCCTGCTGAGCCCAATTACATGGGTAACAGGCAGCAGTTTGTTCAAAGGTAAGGCCTATTTAACAGTTTTCTCAGCTTTATTTGTCTTAAAGTTCCCTGCACACAAATGTTCTTCAGATAAGAACTAAAAACCCATGCATCCATGCCCGGGTTAATCCGTTTGATCGTTTTGTCTCGTTTTTCTGACTTGTAGCAGCTCCACGTTCAAAGATCCAGAGCGAGCCAGTCTCAGAGACAGCGGCCACGGGGACAGCGACCAAGCGGATAGTGATCAGGACACTAATAAAGGCTCCTGCTGTGACATGTCTGCTAAGGAAGCGCTCAAGATGAAGGCCACTGGCCTCAAGCCTCAACCACTTGAGCAGGGTGAGTCCTTCAACATCAGGAACTTCATTATAAAGAAAACACTGAGTTGCTTTCTCTTTTTCTGTGCTTTCTCACAGTCTTTCTTTTCGCTGTTCGCTCGTTGTTGGACGTTCCTTTTGTTCCTTGCGTGTTTGTTTTACTCTGGTTTTCAGCCGTCTCCATCTGGCGCATTCCACAAAAACAGTACATCTTGGTGTCCCATGGTTTTATACTACTGTGGAAAATTATATATATATATATATATATATATATATATATATATATATGTCATTTTTTTTTTATAAAATATAATTTATATGCATTGTAATAGCATATTTAAAAGTTTAGAATTAAATATTTGTTATTACTACAGTGACTAAAATTAAATTATTATGTATCAATATTGCATTTAAAATAAATGTCAAATGTCTAGTTTTTCAATAATTTAAAAATATATTTATAACTTTAACATTTCTTACAAATGTGCCAAAAATAACATATATATGTAATGTAATGTAATGTAATATTGTTTTGACCTTAAATTTTCGACCTCTCTCTTTGCTGTTTTTCGCTGATCTCACCGCAGTTGAATCTTCTTGCTGTCTCACTCTCATTTTCGAAACAGCTCATCTCTTTCCCCCGCAATTTTGCTTTTCAATCTATCTTTCATCCTTTAGACTCCTTATTTTACTTGTCCTCTTTCCTCCATCTTTCATTTTCTCCCTCTCCCTCTTGCTCCCTCTCTCTCTCTCTCTCTTGTATTCCAGCCACGTTCTCAGTTTATCAAAGCAGGCAGGCCCATTATGATTTTATAAGCCAAACCACTCTAGCCGTTCCATTTAGTGAGTGCTGGTTAGGCGCTGGGAGGCGCTTCCTTAAAATTTTGATAATGGAACATGGAAAATGACTTATCATCCAGCAGGCCATGTCACATTCTCCACCTGATTAAATATGAATAATTATTCTTGGTCTCTCTTGGTAGGACAAATTAGTCGTGACATGGGTAGAACAATAGCTTCTGATAAAAAAGCAGTCCCATGCTCCCTTTCCACTGATCTTGTTCAGGAAGGAAGCATGTAAAGATGGTTTTATTCATCTAAATCCAGGTCTGTTGGGTTATGCTGAAGACTATTACACCAGTGCCGCATCCCTCAATCCGAGGGGGGAAAAAAACACACAAAACAAAACATGAGAGAAAGAAAGAGAATAAATGGGCCACAGAAAGCAATACATCAAATATAATGGCACAATTAATCAATAGAACAGAGGGGAATCTACCGCTATCTGAGCCGAGGCAGCGGACGAGTACACCAAGCCTGTCTGCCTTGATTTGGCTTGTGTGTGTATGTGTGTGTGTGTTTTCATTTGGATTCAGGAATAGACTGAATGCACTGGCAAGAGAAATTGGCCAATTAAAGAGGCCCATATGTTTCATATTTTGAGAATGTAGTCATTTAATGGTGCATGGGAATGGTTGGAGAATGGCTGAAATTAGCTAGTTTAACGGTGTGACTCACTTACACTCACAAAGACAAGAGCTACAGTTGCAATAGTTGCATGTCCAACAAGCTTTATAATAACCTTAGCCACGAGCGAAGAAAACCTGACGGTGATCTGCATGTGTTTTATCCTTATTTGTGGTGGTTAAAGATTTTTTTCTGCAAGTTATTCCAGTAGGTATCAATAGGTGGCGACGAGTGACTGAGTGAGTGAGTCAATCATTCACCAAACTGATTCGTTCAAGCACACTGATTCATTCAAGCACAAAGCAGCTGAGTGTCTTAATTGATAAATCACTGAATTATTTACTCAGTCAAATCAATTTGCTCAAAAACAGTAATTCATTCTGAAACAAAATGGCTGACTATCCAGTGAATCATTTACCCGAATCCAATCGATTTGTTCCAGAACATTAATTCATTCAGGTATGAAATGGCTGACTGCATACTAACTCACTTCTTAAAATTTAATTGATTTCACTCGAAGCGCTGATTTATTCAGGAACTAAACACCTGACTGACTTTATAAGTGAATCACTGAATGATTTACTTAACCATGTTATTTAGTTCAAAAACGCTGATCCATTCAGAAACAAAACATTAGACTCTAAACTGTTTCTGTTTTGACTTTAATTTAAGTTTTTCTGCCAATAGAACAAAAATTCACAAATGAACTAGAAAGTCACTCAGTATTTTTGTTTATTGAACCATCTTATGATAGTCACAGTTGTTCTGCAATATAAATAAGCTATACTTGCTTATTTAATCTTATATTAATTTGTGTTAAATAAAATATGCTGCCTATTCTGACTAGTATATAAATTTAATCTGTCAAACTGTTCACTTTGACTCACTTCACTCACTTTCCTCATTTTTCTCACTATGTTTTCTTCTATTGGGTATAGAAATCAATATTCATTCTACAAGACAGTTAACTAAGAACGGCTGTCTGTTTTGCCAATATCACTCCAGAAGGCTTGGGCGTACCTTCTCTTCGACAGGGAAGCTCTCTCTCTCACTCAGAGATGACACATGACAGTCTAGAGAAAGCCCAGGCTAGCCTAAAAATCCCCTGTGTCCTCTTGTAAGCATTATCACCTCCAACATTAGACCGTCTCCACTACAGCCAGCTTCTAAATCTGCGTTAAAAGCCTTTAAAATGGATATTTTACAGTTGCTGGATGGCTATAACAACATTGCAGTGGAGTGAACGTTGTGTTTCACTGCATATGCAGCTTGATATAGCGGTGTCTTTAACAGTGGAGTGTTATAACTGTTTATGGCAGCAGGTTATGGTCAGTGGATATGAGTCTGTGTGTGTGTTTGTGTGTAAGGAGCCACTTGGGTTTGATGCATTATTTAGGAAATAAGAACTTCTCTTTTTCTGCCTGCTTTTCCCTATTGTATCATACTCCCCTTTCATTCCTTCAGTTTGACTTATATAACACTAGATATCGCTTAGTGTAAATAACTTTAAAGTTATTAAAGTATGCATTATTAAAATCATTTGTTTTGAAACTTCGATACTGTGGGTGGAAAAAAAATTGACTTACCAAGTAGCTTCTTCTCCCTTTAATGAGACACCTGAGCTTGTTTGTCTTTCACAAGTTTTGACAGTTCTCAGGCAATTGTATCTGACATGGTGAGGAATAGACGAGTAACAAACTATCTGCTGCACAAATCCACCTCTGCCCAATGTCTATATATATATATATATATATATAGGCAATCAGCACTATGATTGATGACCAATGAAATCTGTAGAATTGCGCTGATTTGCAAAAAAAAAAAAAAAAAATCACATATCAATCTACCTCTGAACAAATTTCTGTCTCAAATTATGTCACCAGGAGGGGAGAATATTGTAAATAATGTTAAAGACTGCCTTCATTGTGATACAGAACTTTCCGGTTAATTCCCAATTGATCCTAAATGTTATTTTATTGTTAAATAATACGTTTTTCTGCTAAATGTGTCACATTACAAAACTAAAATGCTTTTTTTGAAATAGCTCCTCAGGTATGCATACCCCTGGTTGTAAATCCACTCACTAGATGTATTTCTAGATACACATGCGTGCTTGGAATATTAACTATCTGCTGTACCAACAACTATTATTGCTAATGGCAAATTGTGTATTCATGAGGGCAGAATTAAATACAGAGATGAGAATGAAAATAGAAACAGAACAAGTTATGCTGAAGTTTTGGTCGTTTAGTTTCCTGTATGACAATCCTATATATACACATGCATGTTTTCACTTCCTTTCGGACATGCACTCTGGCTAGTTTTCAAGGTTGTGAATTTTTTATGCCCGTGTTAGTGTGTGTTTGTGTGTGTGTGTGTTTCCTCGGACTGTGTATTAAGTCGTAATTCAGTCGGTAGAAAGAGACCAGACCCTGTTCACACAGGCATAAACAACAGAGGGTAGTAGAAGACAATACTCATCTTCCTCTCTCTCTCTCTCTCTCTCTCTCTCTCTCACACTACATACTTTAATTATGCTCACCCTCTAGCGCAAACACATTTATAGGAATCACAACTGAAAAGACATACGCATTGTGAATAGAACTGCAGTCCCTCATGGATCTAGTGTCATGTTTTCATCTCTGTAGAGAGTTAGTTTTATCTGCCATGTTCCTCTCGCTCTTTCGTTCTCTCCGCTCTTAATTGGATCAGAACCAAGTTGTTCTTAGAACAAACATGAGCTCTGTTCCAAAACCTTGCAAGCTGTCTACCTAGACATTGTTTTAAGGCATCATAGTCACTTTCCCAGTGGGAATGCTGTTCCGAAATAAGGACATCAATTTGAAATGTTATTATGGCCAAAATGTAAGTATCCTTTCCACACTCTGCCTTTTTTTTTCTTTTATGAACTATTTTACTCAATATTTGTGTGTTGTACTATTACTATTTAATACACACTCTCTGTTTTATTTTACTCCCCTCTTTTTTTCCCTCCATTCTTTTTGTCGCTGGCGCGTGTGCTAGTGTGAAATTGATTAATTAGGCTCTCTAAATTGGGAGCTGTGTATTAATTAAGCAGAAAAGTATTTTTTCTATTAATTGTTGATTAATTGATGTAAAGTTTTGCCTGCAGCAAGGGCTAATCCTGGAATGTGTTCATCAGCGGCCATCACACGGTCCGATACGCACGTATGCGAGTTACGAACACCGGCCCATTATACGCAAGTGCCGAGATGTGTACCTGCGATAATGTGAGCGTGTGCGTGCGTGAAAAGGTCCCATTAGATTGCTATGTAAGTGTTCTAGATGACCTCCCTTAATTGTGTTTGATTGGAGCGCGATAATCAAATTGTCCAACCTCTTTTGCACTGTAATGCTTCAGATTATTCATCTGAAGGAGCAAAATGGGAGATGCTGAAATAGAAAAAGAAATTATTGTAACTGAACCATTGTCTTCCCAGGTTTATCCAATTCAGTGCTATTTTAGTATCACTGATATACTATTTAATATTATATTGTATTAGATATTAATTAGTATTGTTGATATATTTTTCAAATATTTTAATTTAGTTTTTAATTTAATTTAATTTTAGTTTTTAGTAGTGCTGTCAAACGATTAATCGCGATTAATCGCATCCAAAATAAAAGTTTTTGCTTACATAATATGTGTGTATTGTGTATATTTATTATGTATATATAAATACACACACATACAGCATTTATTTTGAAAATATTTACATGTATAATTTATATCATATACAGATATATTAAATGTAACATATACTGTGTATATAAATACAAACTCATGCATGTATATATTTAAGAAAAATATGTTATGTTTATATATTAAATACATTTATATATAATATAAAATATAAGAATATAAATGTATATGCATATAAATATTTCCAATATATATACTGTATTTGTGTGTATTTATATTTATGCACAGTACACACATATATTATGTAAAAAAAACCTAAAAAACTTTTATTTTGGATGCGATTTTAACAATCACTAATGAAGGATTTGAAGGATTTGAAGCAGTGCCATCAGCCAATCAGCATCATCATGATGTCATTTTCATGCAGCTCCAGAGTGATTAGTTATATGACATTTACTCAAATAAAGACGTTAGCAAGCCAAGCAACTGCCATGGAGATGAATGAGAACGCTAACGGATAGCTTTCTCCAGACACGAACCCAGTCACCCATTTCCTGCACTTTTTTTTTTTTTTTGGCAGAGTAATCAAGATCTCTTTTACCCACTTTATCTATTGGAACAAAGCTCTGTGATGCTTGGTCACACACGCATTATAGTTTTGAGACTACCTGAGAGCGACGGCTGATTGATTCTCCGTGGCCGCTGCAATGCTTTGAATTGAATAGTCAGGTGGAGGCAGAGCTCTGGGAAACAACAGACGCTACAGCAAGACTCCAAAACAAGTCAGAGCACCACACTTAGACGAAAGGTCTGATCAGACATATCGATTATGATCCTGATTCTACAAGCCTTGTTTAACTTCTCCTCCAGCAACATGATTCATTCATCAATAAATGATTCATTCGGTAGGACCTTCGTAAACTAAATGGGCGCTGAAACACTCAAGTGTTTAAGGACGACGTGAAAAACAGCATTCGTAATGCATTTTCGAAAGCAAAGAAAGTTATTATTTTCCTTCAGAATG
>SCHK01257325.1:12289-28829 GCA_004124795.1 Poropuntius huangchuchieni
AGGCTGTGAATGCCTCTCCTGATGAGAGATAGAGGCATATTGAAAAGTTTATTAAATTACCCTGATTAGCAATTTAGCCACGAATAGTAGAGTGGTGGAGGAGCTCTATGAGGAGGCCTTAGCGCCATTCAAACATCGAGCTGCGGGGTCGAAAGGTTCCTCAAGTTCACATGCTCTAGGGCCTTTGTTATGCTAACGCTCCAGCCCCCACTTCATGGCCAGACACAAACTATTCCTTGAGAACTTCACCGGCGGCTTCTTGTTGTTGTTCCTGGGTGTGCCACTGCATTGCGTGGTCAGTGCTCTGAAACAAGCATTGGAGAGGCTGCTGGACTGTGTGAGGATGAGGAGGCTGTTACGCTCATGTAAAGTACAGCAAGATTATGTCAATTACGATATGATCTTTTATGAGTTGTGTGTCATTTCAAATTTACATTTTAATGAACTTGAATTTTAAGTGTTCTATAAGTCGCACCTGATTAGAAATTACAGTATCGGGTAAAAGAATAATATGACTGTTAAAATGGTAACAGTTTATTTAACATGAATGAATTGGAATTGCAGCAAATATGGTAACAGTGTGGTAAATTGTCAGGAGATGGTGTAAATAACAGAAGATTTGACTCATGGAGGTTTTGTTGTGTAAATTTATTCTTAAGAAAACAAAATGTAATTTTATATTATTATTACTATATTAAACATGCTGCAAACACAGCACAACATACGGAGCAACACAAAGGATTTGCATATTTTGATGCATTTTCAGCGTCAATGTATTAAAACCTTAATAGTTCTTATAATTCATAAATTATCTTATACATTATGTTATTGAAAATAAAGCAAACATTTACCAAATGCAATATATATTAAAAAAAAACAGGCCATGTATTTTTTAGAAAAAAAAAACTGGCAGAATTAGGAAATAGGCAGAGTGCTGTACAAAAAGAAACACATAAAAAAATAACTTGACAAATTAATTGACAAAAGTTGAGTTTTTCATTATTAATATTTTATTTATTTCAAAACGGACAGACATTGTAGAAATACAAATGACTAGATGAAAGGACACACTGCGCACGCCATTTGAAATCAAAATCTATACAAAGATTTTCAGTAAAAATAATTGAGAATAAAGGGAGTGAACTGGGCGGTCAGTGAGCTCGGGTCTCTGGGGATCAGTAATCAATATGACTTTAACAAGAAGAGGTCAGCAGATAACATGCCTAGAGGTCAAGGTCAAATGCTGGCCAAACACCCTTAACCTAAAGGTCAAGCTCTTTATCACCACAACATGTGTTGTTAGTTAGTGACTTTACAGACTTCAGCAGCTCCATAGGCTTTAAACAGTATTATGTCATTAATCAGTTTGTCAATAATCATTGTCTTTTATCAAATCATTTCAGCATCCACGTCAGCTCTAGACTGCATTAAAATCATCATCATGTGAAACATGTAGAAAACACTTTTTAGAAAGAAGCGGCCTGTACAGACAGACTGTCACTTATATTGGCTTTTAAAGACCTGAAATAATGAAATAACAAGAATGCAATGTGACTAAAAACATTCATTCTAAATGTCAGTGCATTTTATCCTCTAGTACCGCAAATGGTGGCATGAAATAAAAAGATGAATCTGACTGCTCTATAGAAGATACACAATGCAACCTTGACAGAAGGGCGGACCCGATCGGACATGCAAATAACGGCACATGAATATGGTGCGTCCAGACGCCTTTCATCCCGCAATCTTACTGTTTTTCAGACGTGCCACATCAGGTACGTGTGTCCGTGATTCCCTGTAAGTCCATCTTCCACCCAACGCAAAATAATAAGGATGCCGAGCGGCTCCGTATGAAAGCCTGGCTAATTACTTGATGAAGAGAATTCTTTCTCTCCTTCTCTCTCTCTCTCTCTTTCCTGGAGAGCCCGCCCTCCCCTCTCTTTTAATTATCACATTTGTGGATTACAGAGCTGTGGCAGAATCTATTCAAACTAATGCCTTCAGCATATAACCACAGCAGGCCGTTTGGTCAGAATGTCTTAGACTTAGATTTCTACTATATTGTACCATATTCGCTTTGTTTGTCATTCTATGTAGCTTATTTAAAGAATACTGCTTAAAAATTGAGATCTAGCTCCATTTAGTTGAGCAGCTAACAAGGGTTTAAGGGGCTCTGGCCATTAGGTAGGCACTTCTCTGAGACAACAGAGAGGGGAGCATCAGGGAGAGACGGATTGTAAGGTATAGGAGTTCACAGCAGGAGATCTGTCTGACCCAATGGACCCACAAAGCGGCCCTCTCAGAGACGGTCCGGCCCTCTTTCAGAGCTACTTGGCGTCTGTTCAAAAGGCCTCACTCAGGGGACACTATAGGTACAGAAAGACTATTCTATAGTCATGAATCCTGTTGCACCATTGCCTGTTTGAAATGCTTTGATTTGCACGCAGTAGTTCGCAAGCCCTTGATGAGAGATGAGCTTTCATATGTTTTGAATTTAATACGTTTCTCCTGAGAACATGCCGCAATTGTCACGTTTTGCCTGTGGTTTGACTAAAAACTGCATAATATTCATGCGCATGGTATTTCATCTCGTCCTGTGCATGGGATGTTTGGGGCTTGCGATCGGGGTCTAATGTCAACAATGCACCGAGGTGACATTTACATTGAGAGAAGTGTATACATGCAACAAAAGCACCTCCAGTGTAATTCCTTTAAATAACATTATGTCTCTAGAAAAATCGCATGACATTTGATAGAACGAGTATGATGCTTCTAAGTGGACTGGATATCACAGTGGCATATAAATGCCACTCTTGCATTTCCTTAAACAATAGAAAATAAATATGAGTGCCGTATAGTCAAAGCAGATACAAGCAGGTCTGCTCTCCACATCTTAAGATTTAAAATATTATTATTATTAATCATTTAATTCTTATAATTTAATTCTTATTTAAGTGGCAGAAAAATCCAAGCAAACACATAATTTATTTGTTGAATTTGACAGATTATACTGATACAGAAAACTGTAAAATTCGTCTGTGCTACTGCAGCAGGACTATTTGTGTCTCTCTCTGTTTCTCAAGGGCAGAGCGGCTGGGAACCCTGGCACACATTTCAAATCATGTTTAATTAATAAGAGAAAGAAACGGGATTTAATTCGGCTCTGTTTCAGTTTTTGTTAAAAATCACCATGAAAAATAATGAATGCCGTTTAGAAATGAGGATGTTTGACTGGATATACAAAAGCTGGGCTGTAGTATTGTCACAGTATGTATTGCAGAGCAAGGGGGTTGGAAATAAGTGAACAGACACCAAGGAGAAAGCTTGGATAAAAAGCAGAAATGCCTGTGAAAGTTGACTGTGATCTCCCATGACCCAGATATGGTATTTCATCCAAAAATAAAACATGCAGCAGGGGTAGTAATAAAGGCAATTCACCACAGCACTGTACAAATAATAAAAGAGAGGGATTCATTTATTAACGTCACTTGTGTGTTTCAATTATAATACAATTATTTTAGTCATGTCATCTGACTTTTAACTTTTTAATGGACATTAAGTTTATCCTATGTTGTATTTGGCATGTTCCTATAACAAATATATTTGAAAAAGATGTTGTAAGGAAATCTTAAATTCTCAAAGGGAAAAAAATATATACTGAATCATAAGTGTGTGAAACATATTATATTATATTTTTTGAAAAAAAAAAAAAAAGGCATGACAAGTAACACAAATAAGGTATCAGAGATTTGTACTTAAGTGACTACCACTGTGTAAATTAAGAAGAATATTTTTTGCACATTCAGTGTATATTTAACAAATCTATTTACACTATTAACACACACACACATTGTGTTTTCATGTTTTATAGGGACATTCTATAGGTGTCATGGTTTTTATACTGTACAAACTTTATTTTCTATCCTCTCACACCAACCCTACACCTAAATATTTTCAGATATTCAAAAAACTTCATTCTGTATTATTTATAAGCTTGTTTCCTAATCGGGACCTAAACATTTCCCTACAAGGTCAAAATGTACTGGTGTTACTATCCTTGTGGGGATATTTGGTCCCCAAGTCTGTTAAAAAAAAAAATCTACCAATAGGGGCGTTTAAGTAATAATAATAAAATAATAATGTTTATATAATGTTTGTTTGCTTTCTTGTGGAAGTTGGATGCGAATTTCCTGATAAATTGTACCATATGTAGATGAGTTTTGCATGTATAGGCTGGTGATACATTATACGGATATGTCTTGCAACATAAAAATATGTGATGTAAAAGAAAACATTAAAAAACTTTAGTCGTTATTTTAATATAAATTAAACAATTAGGCAGAAAAATGGTGCTTTGCCTGTCAGCATTTCAATTATGAAAACAGTCAGGTTAAGGGTGCTTTCAGCCGGATGGTCACCACTAAAACACTGTCTACACCAGCTCCACCGGTTTAATGTGTGTTTGCTGTTTACACAGCATCTACTGAGCATCTCTTTTTACAACACTCAATTTTTCCAATTAGTTTCAAGGTAATGGAGACAACTAATAGGAACACAGTCATTTACGAAATGCATTGAAATGTTTTAAAAGCTACAGATTTGGGAAGACAACGCAACTAGAAAAGTGCAATAAAACACTGAAGTGTTAAATAAAATAAAGTAATACAATAAAAGCAAACATAGGACCACGAGGCATTAAATCCATTTGTATTTGACAGTTAAAGACATCAGTTAGATAAACGCATACAAAGGTCTTTTGTAAATACAGGATAAGAAGATCTTGTTTACTGTACACAGTGATAATGACAGGGGAGTGAGGGTGAATTCATACATGACCCACTGCTGTTTACCCTATACCATTCACTATGTGGACACACCTACTCATTCTTTATTACTATTATTTTCTACATCTATTACATGTTGAACAACTCAAGACTATTATATGCCATTGCCAACAGAATACAGCTTTGTTCACCCACAAGAGGTGCATCCAGTGTTGCTTTTTTAACATTCAATTTTTTTTCTTTTAATTGTCTTTCTACAGAAATCAATTCATAAGAAAATGAAGATATTATTAAATCCCAGAATAAAGTAGGCTACATACAACATACTATAGAACAAAGTAAAGACAAAGGGTAATAAACTTAAAATTAAGTAAAATAAACCATATCAAGCATACAATCACGCAATCAAACAATAAATAAATAACATTTGTAAATCAGTTACACACACAACTGAGATTTATACATCATTTGAAAACTTAATATATAAGCTTTCCATTGATGTATGGTTTGTTAGGATAGGATATTACTAATCTGCAATCTGAGGGTGCAGAAAAATCGAAATATTGAGAAATCGCCTTAAATTATTCAAATTAAGTTTTTAGAAAAGCATATTACTAATCTAAAATTAAGTTTTGATATATTCACGGTAATAAATGTACAGAATAACCTCATGGAACATGATTTTTACTTAATATTTTAACTTAAACTGTTAAGACCACATTTAAGCACAATTCTCATTATCTTTTTGAAAACTACAGAAATGTTTTTTTTTTAGCACTTTATATTTATGAATAAAACAATTGGCAATGTAAAACTATTCAGTTGCAAAGATTTTATATTGTTATTCAAAAGTCACTCAGTCCTATGCTGTTTACATATTCAGAGAATAATAATGTTGTAAAATGCAGTGACAAACAAAATAAGGAGGGGAAAGGCTGAGGTTTAAAAAAATATATACTTTATCAATGAATCTCCAATTACCAATGTACCCGCTGATTTCACTTAGTAGCACCATAATGTTTTATTAATCAATTTGCATTGACAGCCCTGTTCTTTAGTCCTGTGCAGGGTTAACAACACCGGTAGGAAAACGTCACATGTGCTTCTTTCACTACTTCCGGTGAAGGGGGTCCTGCAAGAATCTTAAGTCGCCCAAACGAGTGCCTGTTTTAAAAATGTGACTAATACAACGTTCTCGTTTCAAATATACTTAATTATGTGAATATGTACGAAACTCTGAATTACTAATTAAAATCTAAATATTACTGTGACACAAATGTTTGTTGTTAGTCTGTTCTTGCAGTCATGAAGCCGTACAGGCTGTCAGTGGCAGCTCAGAACCGAGAGTCTGAGCGTGACCTCTATTGCAGTTGAAAACACAGCGGAGCCGCGGCTCGATCAGTGGGGTGTTTGTTTAGGTCTTCATTTTACCTGTCAACAAAGTACTCTCAAATAACAGCACCGCAAGACAGGCTTATGTGCTCCGTGCCGCTGGATCTCCGCTCAGGGGTGCTCAGAGTGTATTTGAGATCGATCACAGCACTGCAACATCAGTATGGTGAGTGATCACAGCATCTGAATGGACCGTTACTGCCATGTTTTCATTAATGCATACTAAATATATATCGAGAGGATGTTTTGTTTATTTGTTCGTTCTGCTGATAGATGCCGGCAGTCGTGCTTCTAGATCTGAGAAATTTTCTTTACCTATTAGGGTTGAGTCCATTGCATCCTATAGGTGTAAAAGTATGGGTGGTTTTTAAACAGAAATTAAGAATTATATATTGTAATGTCATTTTAATAGTAGTTGTAAATGCTGGACGAATATCATATGATAGTTTTGCTAGTAGGAGGATGTGCTTCACCTGGTGCACAGGTAAGCTTTTGACCTCAGAATGCCCTCCAGTGGAAGACATCATGGAAGGAGGGTCTCCTACCCTCAGAACCATAAAAATTACTTTTAGTCCACCCCAAAATGAACATTTTATCATTGTTTTCGCAGCCTCAAGTAGTTGCAAACCTGTGTAAAATGTATTTCTGTATATAAACAAGTGTTATGCTTCGCTCGTCACCATTAACTTTCATTGTATGGAAAAGGTGCTATGAAAATTAATGGAGACTGTCACAAACATTTTGCATAACATTTCATTGTATGTTCCGCGGTGGAAAGAAAGCCATACAGGTTTGGAATAACATGAGGGTGACTAAATGATGACGGAATTATTATTTTTTTTAAGGTGAGCTATTCTTTTAACTATAAACTATCCTGATTAAACTCCTATGGGTCTGTCCCAATTCTCACTCTTACAGTCTTTGCATTTGACTGCATCTGCTTACATGACATATTTCCTGTATTTGGCCCAAGTGGACACTTGGGTGTAAGTGTGTGTAGAACTGTCGATTACCCATAGTATTGTACAACTGTTTTTACAGAGCATTATTTATACATGTTGTTTTTAGTACTTTTCACTTTAAAATAAATGAACAAAGTTTCTAAATGTCTGTTCAGTACTCCCTGTGTAACAGATGACACAATTTAATTGTGGTGCTATTAAAAAGAGATGTTTTACAAAATACACATGCTATTTTCAGCTCCAATAAAATGTGCAACAGGCTTTACTACCAAATTATACCTAAATAAACCTACACTGGAAAGTTTTCCTTGAAGTCTTGCATAGGAGTTCCTGAACATGATGACTGAAGAGATACACTTAGCCTTAAATGCTGCTGTGTGCACTTACTTCCTACTCTTGGCACTATGACTATAACTTAGGAAACTTCTGTAAATGCTTTATTAATATTTAACTCTCAGCAAAACGTATAGTTCTGGACCGCTGGAGGCGCTACATTATAGTGTGGTTTGTATAATGTGTGTGAGGTTAAGTAATATATATATATATATATATATATATATATAGATTATTTAATAATGACATTATAATATTAGTTTTAAATTTGTCAGTTTCTTTTCACGCTAGTGTTAGACTTTGTGCCTGGTTAAATAATAATCTGTGGCATATCAGTGCAAACTTAGTTAATGGAAGAAAATTAATTGCAAAATCTCAAATTTTGACGTGTCGCCACAGCTCAAAATCCATACTTTACCAGAGCAACTCTCCTCCTGACCATTATCTCATATGGTGACTGAGCTTCTAGACCTGCTGGTTATCTTCAGTGGCCCCCTTCAGAGCTCATTTGGCCCCTGTGCTGTCCAGGTCACTGCCAGTGAGGCAGATAAGTGTCCCATGCTGCTTCAATTACCTCTCCTGCCCCAACCTCTCATGGTGACTTACACTAAAGGATCAAACTTCCCCAGCAAGGGAGGCGGCCCATTTTTTTTTTTTAAGTCACGCTTTTAAGGAGAATGTCCAGGATGTGACACTTTTCTGATGGTTTGAGTCGACTAAAGGGAGGTTTCTTGGAAACTGTCCTATCCCGACATTGATAGTTGGATGGACGTTTAGTTTTACCACTCTACCTTCAGGAACCCCCCTAAAAATCGCTCTTACTTAAAATATCTCATTCTTCTCACTCAGCATCAAAGTCTTTCTATACAAGTGAGCAGCGACATATTTCTTAATGATAGTGCTGGTTTAACTCAGTTACTAGTGAAAGAAAATAGCAGAACTCTAGTATAAAAACTAGTAAAATAATGTTTTCTAAATAAACCAATTACATGTAAATGATCTAAATAAATACTAAATAAAATTGTATTTATGCATCAATAAAATGTAATTTATTCATAACGTAGGTTAATGATTTTCTTGAGCTCTTTTTACAAGTTACTGTGTCTTTTAAATGGGATATTAAAATGTACACTTCATTCCAGCCCACCAAGAATAACATTCATTGCTTCTACTTACTAGCACTTTTCTTGGCAGTCTCACATTCATTCTTGTGGCCCGTATAGTTCCCATGGCAATGGGTTGGCTGTCTGTTTCAGGTAAAGTGAGGGAAACATTGTAGTCTGGCATCAGCTTGTGTTCTCTCATAGATGCCTGTAACCAGCAGTGAAAAGAAACATGTGGCTGCTTTCATGTGTTTCAGACCACCACATTATAGCTTTTGTGTCATTGTGTGGCTCTGCCTCTGTGCAGGTACTGGCATTTGTCTAAGTGGTTCAAAGCGGGATAAAATAAATGAAATATAGCATTTTAGTTTTTATAGCAAGCTCTGCGTTAGCACTGCACACATAGTGAGCTATTCATAGTGAAGGCGATGCTGGGAAACTGTGAATTAAATGGCAGCAGTGCTTAAATATCACAGCTGTTGATCCTGTTATGGGAATAGTTTGATGCTGGTTTTATTATTTAAATGAGTACAGAGAATGTAGTTGACTGAGGAAGACTATTTGTGAAGGTTATTACTTTTAAAGAACTGAGTTTATTGGTTTTTCTGTGCTCTTTAGACTGTTTGTCTTGGAAACGGTGAGCTTTTTTTAACGTAATTTTACAGAGATAAAGTGAATAAAAATAATTTAAACTTCATTGATAATTTTTAGTCAAGGGGGAGGGGTCCAACTAGGGGGGCCAAATAGTCTTAAAAGTATTTCAATTGCCTTTTTTTTTGGAACATAAGTTGCTTTTTTATCATTGTAAATGTGCTGTGACTTGTATTCCAAAGTGATTTGTATAATACAATTAGCGTCAAGCATGCCAAATGTGCAAAGCACTCACATTTGAATTTGTGCCAAATAATGGCGGTACATGAGCTGAAGTTTATTTTTATAGCACAATTCCCACATACCGTAAACTTCAGTTTTGCTCAAAATATAATAAATGTTGTTTATAATGAATGTCACTATAATTTATGTTTGCTTTATACTTAAATTTTTCATTCCTTTTCTGTTCTGAATACCATTGTGAGGGGAAATACGTTTTATAGTGTTTGTTTATTTACTGATATTTTACATTATTTCTAAATGTAATAAAAAAATGTCACTTATACACCAACTTGTTTGTTTTGTCCCTCATTAATGCAACTTTGAACCGTGTGGCATATAGTCAGATGCAGCTTATTTTCTGGAAAATATTTTAGTCATATTAGCATAATCGTGTTAATTAAAATAAACACATTAAAATTACATATTAATTTTAATTATTTTAAATGTCTTGGACAAAATGGGGCCCTAGAGTCAAAAAGGTTGAGAACCTAGCGGTAAACTGTGCTAGATTTTTCAAGAACATAGGACCATTATATACCACTATCTTGATAATTAGGCTCCAAAGTCATGAAACAGAATTGACCAAGTCAACCATGCAAATTTACGTTATAACAGAATAGGCTAGTTCTGATAATTTTCTAGTTTTCTGTCTTGTGATTGAATTGCTGTACAATTTGATTCATGATTCCTCCGTTCCTGAGTGACACGCCAGCCATGTTGCCATGTAAATTTCTTTTGTGCGAGTTTTGAAATGGCTAGCTAAGCACATAGCAATTTGTGCGGATCAGCGATCATTTGAATGCACATCACCGTCTCATCGACATAGAGGCAGGACACTGTGCCTTACACGCGTGGATGGTGAGATTTCCCATTGATGCCAGCAGTCCTCCCACGCTGTAGCTGGGATAGCTTGATGTTGGGCTGTTTAAGGCAATTACAGAGTTGGTAGGTGATTGACTGGGGAAGTCAACATCATTTGCAAAGGTTATTACCTTTGCAGCACCAAATGCATTGCTCTGTGGGTATTTCACTTTTTTCTTAAATCAGTGCGCGCAAGCAAATTTCAAGTATTTGGAGTCGTTTTATGCTCAGTTTGCAAGACTGCCATTTTTTTCCTCACATTTTGCTAGTATGGTTTCAAAAACCACATATTCTGGCAATTGAGATTAGTCTGAATGCTGTTCTGTGTTCTTGCTGGTGCGATCAGAAAGTGTTCTAATATTTCACTCTTTCCCTTCAGGGTGTGATCAGTGTGCAGCTGGTGGTTACCATGGTAATGGCCAGCGTGATTCAGAAGATCATACCCCACTATTCCTTTGCACGATGGCTCCTCTGCAGTGGCAGGTAATGAGGAAGTACAGCCCACTGTGCCGCTCTGGCATCCCTCTCGATGGTCAGCCTAAAACGGCATCTTAATCTACAAGGCAGCCTTAACAACACAAAGCACAGATCCTGCTCCACTTCGCACACGGCATATCTTGTTTTATTGTTCATATTAAGGGCCCATCAAAAATGCATCATTATGGTGTTTCAGTAAGACCAAAGGGTATCATCAAAAAGCTCTACGACCCAAGAGAACCGCTAACGAAAGTACAAGCCACGCTTGTTTCCCCCCTTAATTAGCGCCATATGTGTTTAGAGTAAACAGCTCTTCCAAATGTGCTCAATAATTCATCTGTGCTTGTTTTTGGCTGTAAAAATAGTTTGGGAAAACTCTGGCTCGAGTGCAGGGCTTGAAGTGTTGCCCAGGAGACTTTCATAATTAAGTTTTCATTAGGAAGGAAACATGAAAAAACAACTGAAAGCAGTACAGCCCTCTCAGGGCTCATGACAGGCCAGTTTCTAAACAAAGTTGAAGGGGTTGTGGTAAATGTTTGCCACCAAAGATCTGCTAATTTTATTACCATCAAACAACCTTTGTAATTTGAAGAAATGGTTTACATGAAAATGAAAATTCTGTGATCATTTACCCTCATTCCACATCAGTAAGCCTTCTGTGAAATATAAAAGAAGAAATTCAGAAAGCTGCGGTTGTCTGTCTTTTCCATGGAGTTACAGTGAATTCAGACGGAAGCTTTCAACCTTCAAAAAAGGTCAAAAAGGCACCATAAAAGAATTATAAAAGTGGTCCATGCAATGAAAGTCAATAGGTTGTTTTAGACCCCATTGACTTTCATTGTATGGATAAAAACATTCTTCAGAATATATTTTCTATCTATTCTGAGGAAGAAGGACATACAGGTATGAAACTAGATGACTGAATGTTTCCTATTATATTAAGGAGTACCACTGTTTTTAACCTAGGTAATAAAAATAAATGTTTCCTAATCAGCATATTAGAATTAGCTTTGGAAATAAATTACATTTTAAAATATAAAACAGTAATAATATTTCATAGTAAATCTGTTTGCTGTATTTTTGATTACATAAATGCAGCCATGGTGAACATAAGAGACTTCTTTCAGAAGCATGACCCCAATCTCTAGTGTGTGTGTGTGTGTGTGTGTGTGTGTGTACATTTTCAGGAGCTATTTGTATTTCAGTGACGGTAATATACTTGTTGTCTTTTTAGTCTGCGTTGGTACCAGCACCCCACAGAAGATGAGCTGAGGACTTTAGCTGGAAAACAGCAGAAAGGAGGCAAGAGCAAAAAGGACAGGTACAACGCAGCATCACTGTTGTGCTTTTCTCTAAATTCATACACAGCTGACTTTTCAAATGTATCAAAGAACGTGTTGATGCTTCAACAAAATGGTAAAAAATCAAGCAGCTTTGTTGCCCATATTCTGCAGTGGACTATGCATACAATGCTAATTCCTTGAAAAGGTAGACTAGCCTGTGTCTAGCAGCTTAGTTTTGATAGTCAGCTCTATTATACCTACCTCCTGTTCTCAGACAAAAGCCCATTTTTGCTCTGCAGGGAGCTCTTGGGCCATTTTGTCAGGCAGGTATGCTGCAATCCTGAGCAGGGAGACTACCATGCCCACAGTGCTTTTGTGCTGAACACCATTGTGCACACTGACCTATGTAAACAACAGAGACCCGGAGGAGAAGTCCAAGAATCTCAGGTTCAGCTGGCTTGGAGCCACGGGGCAGAAAGCTTGCATACTAGACCCGTTCACGCTAAGGCCTGTGCCCCTTTCCAATATCCCACCGTTCCCAGCGGAGCCCGACATTCATTTCTCTATTCTTTGTCATGCAGACAGCATTAGAGATGGGTGGAAATATGTTTGATTTGAACGTTGTGTGGATTTAGCTCTTTTTTCAATGGCGAGGAGGGCTCCTCTAATCCCCAGTAAAATGTGCAAACTCTGGTGTTTGGTTTCCAATAGAGACAGAGCCCTCAGTTAGGACTGCGAAAAATCTCCTGTCCTTTGGACAAAGATGCAGATCCCACACGTTGATACCTGCTTCTCAGTTAGGTTCTTTTGCTTTCATTCATCATTGTGAATAAATGAAAAATGAAATGTATAATAGCTTCAGTGTTAATAATTAAAGGCCCTAAAAATGTTCAAATAATCAAAAGTGACATTAATTTTGATAATTGTGTTTTTTTGTTTTTATTTGAACTGTCAATTCATCAAAGAGTCCTGAAAACGAATGTTTCATGGTTTCATGGTCTTAAGCAGCACAGCTCTTTTTAACGTTAAAAATAAGAAATGTTTCTTAAAGGAGTAAATCAGCTTTATCTGAAAGATAATGTGAAGCTGGAGCTGAAAATTCAGCTTTGCCATCACAGGATAAATATTACTGTTACTATATTTTTAATCAAATAAATGCAGCCTTGTTAAGAGTTAGAAACTATAAAAACATTTAAAAAATCTCAAACCTTTGACTAGTAGTGGCCCGATTTATTTAAAAATGTATCACCTGAATGTTTTTTAGGTACATCTGAATGTCTTTTATAACATTTTGTTGATTGTATGTAGAATTTATTCAGAGATCGCCGTGAAAATAGCTTTGATGCTGGCTGACGTTAAAAGTGAATAAAATAAAATAAATAAATGAATAGTAGTGTATAGGTAACACTCATAATTACGAGCATTTATAATTGTTTGACCACTGTATTTGATGTGATGATGCTTTTGTGATGTTAATATATAGTTTATTTATTCAGGAAAAATACATTTCTGTTTATGGTCAAACTATTATAAAAGGTTCATGACAACAAAAAGTATTATCAATTTGTATTGCAACACTTCACGAATGATTTCAAAAGTCATGATAAATTGTATTGTATACAATGATGTTTGTCACTTAAAATAATAGTTTAAAGGACACTGTTTCCAAGTAAGTCACAGCTGATTCATTGCTAAATCATTGTAGGCTATATTCTAGTTTTGTATATTTGTTAAAATGAAGAGCAGGTAGTCAACATGACAGCTGTATGAAATCATTTTAGTAGTGTAACTGACTTAAACTGTGACATCTCATGCAACTTATAGCTGAATATTAATAAAATAAACAAAACTAAAGTGTCTTTCAAAATGTAAACTGGGAGCGTCTGAACTTCTCACCCTGATGATGACATCCCACTTCACTTAGAAATCAGAATTTACACTGTCAGGAAGTAGATATGAGTCATGTGACGCATTGCATTGTGTGATGAGGTTAAATGCCAGAGAAGCCCCACCATCCTACAACTGAAGCCACTTACAAGAGTGCTGAAACATCATAAATGAATGGATAGAGTAGTCCAGATGCTTCTGAATAAATTCTGTCTTATCTGGGCAGCAGAGGATGATAACGGCTAGTTCTTGAAATAGCATACTGTTATCATTTTGAATGTTTTTATAAAATATGCTAATTATTCTTATTTATGTTTGGCCTAGATATTTTGAGTAATGTGCTTTGAAAGATCTGCTTTCTAATAATAAAACTGTTATATTTTTATATTCTGTTATATTCAACAGCATAAATAAAAAGCAAGTTTAATACAATTTATGCAACACTGCTGGCAAGTGAATGGGGAAAAATAGCACTCTAGCACTCAATTTGAGTTTTGGGCCCAAAATGTCCTTGGTAATTTGTGCATGTGTGTATTTCAGTTTAGCCTACTTTCAGTGTTTCATTGTTCACTATTATATGTGTTATGTTCACGTTGCTTCTCAGAAAGTACAATGGGCACTTGGAGAACAAGCCGATGACTATTCCCAAAGACATCGACCTTCAGCTAGAGACTAAATGCATTGCAGAAGTGGACACACTAGGTAACTCACCTTTTGTCATTATACGAAATCTAACAAATCCTTGAGCTTCAAGGATCTACTTAGAAAGTCTGGTTCTTAAAGCTTCTCTTTTTGTCCATCTTTTTTTTTGTTTTGGTCTAGCTCTGCATTACTTTCCTGAATTCCAGTGGCTGGTGGACTTCACGGTGGCTGCCACTGTGGTGTATCTCATCACTGAGCTGTACTTTTGTGTGGCAGAGCCAAGTGGAGAGATGAACATCAGTGTGGTGTGGAGCCTGCTGGTCTTGGCCTTTGTCATGTATCCCTTTGTAGCTTTTTTGCATCGCTTGTCTTTTTTCATATTTTATTGTAAATAAATCCTTTAATTATTTATTAGCATCGTTGACAAATAACATGGATTATTTTTCGTGATCATGATTTAAATATAAATTTGATGTACAATACCATTCAGTAATTTGGGGTCAGTAAGAAAGAAATAGAAATAGGGTAGTTTTACTGTATACTCGAAAAATAAAAAATAAAGTACAGACCCCAAACTTTTAAATGGTAGTGTAAATATAATTAGACCTTTGGTATTTATTTGTAGTTTTAGTCACATTTTAGCCTTAAAAATAATCTAAAATAAATATAAGTAATATAAATAATTAATAATAGTCTAAAGTAATATGACATGTGGTTAACATGAAATCATGATGTCTGCATTTTCTGCANAAATATAAATAATTAATAATAATCTAAAGTAATATGCCATGTGGTTAACATGAAATCATGATGTCTGCATTTTCTGCAGGAACTTTTAGTGGTATTATTTGTGAAAATATTAACTCGTTAACATTAACACGCAGCTATTAAGGTGATTTGAGGTTAGCCACCATACTGTAACACATTAGGGTTTTTTTTGTTTTGTTTTTTATAATCGCTTGTCACAAATAAGAGCATTAATAACAGAAAAGTTAGCATTAGTAGTAATAGAATTATTTAAAAATATATTTTATATAGTGTAGATGAGTATAGATGTCAGCTACCCATTTTTTATGTCTTTCTCGTCAGTATTGTTTAAGTATTTTGGCATGATATTAAATTGTGGTTGCATAAGGGCCATAAGACAGAAGATTTTTGTGCTTACATACAGAGCTGTTTGTTATTTTAACCAATCTACAGTAGAAACCTTTAAGTACTTTATTCAGTAACGTGTCCATAGTCCCTAAATGTTAAAACCTCCTTTATATAAGACAACCCTTGTGGAAAAGCTCAATTTTCACAGTCTCGGTGCAGGGACAGTCTAGCTGTGAATGATGAAAGCTGCACCTGTTGCCTTTTACCTTCTACTTTCCCCTTCTAGTGCCTCACCAAATCACACACATTAACCCCGGCACAGTCCACAAAGATCAATCTCCCTGCGCTCGCCACTGCCCTTTACCTAGCTCAGCCTGCCACAGAAGATTGGAGGCCCAATTTTCACGGCCCACCGGACTGATTTGCCTGGGAAAAAGGGAGGAAGGAAGGAAGGTGCCTGGTAGGGTGATGAAGATGATGACGATGATGATAGGTCTATATGTGTGCAAATGGCTGAATGTGGACAGGAAGGAGCCATTTTTCCTGATCTCAGTGGAGAGTGTGTGGTGGGGAAAATGGCCTTGTCAAAGTGATGGTCACTGAAACATTTCCTCAGATGGCCGCCCGCTTGCCTTGCAGATTTGCACATCGTAGCCACAAGTTGAATGATTGACCCTAGACCGGTATAATCAAAACGACCACACATAGGCATCGGAACAAAGAGGCGCAGCTAGGCGTTTTCTGTCTGCAATTTGGCATCTATATGTGCTAGGAATTTGGTTTTTTCGGTTAAGCTCCTACAAATATGGGCAAGTGTACAAAAGTTATTATAACCCAAAATATTTCCT
>SCHK01257335.1:0-19827 GCA_004124795.1 Poropuntius huangchuchieni
GACCACATTGAAAATGTCTAATTTAAACCAGGAAATTTTAGCATGAAAAGATTATTAAAAGTGATGGAAAATGAACTGGATTAGAAAACTGAAAAACAGATGCATTCCCATTAGTGATCTCACACTTCTGGACGGTCTATTTTGTGTGTGGATTGGTGCACAGTTTTACCTTTGTGATTTTGGGGTGCGTGCACTTGCTATTGATGCCATTGTGCTCGAGCCACATGCTCTGCGGGTGAGGACAGTGCTGTTTCAGAGAGCAACGGTTCTCTCCCTTACACCACACACAGCCGAACAGAGGGTCCGCCTTCAGACACAGTCCACAGCTCTCCCGCCGCGCGTCACACTTGTACAGGTGCACTGGGGATACAGGGAAGGCAAAGGGCAAGTCAGGTTGGGAGACCCATGGGACATCGATCAAAGCAAAATGGAAACTGATGTAATTTGCAGCAATGGCTTGAAGTACTTCTAAAACAATGAAAAAAAAAAAATACAGAATCGAAATCATATAGTTCCCAATTCACTTGTTTCCTCTCAGCTCTGAAGATTACTGCTCATCTCCTCATCTCCCTGGTACAGCGATATTATGTTTCATCTCCATGGCAACCAAAAAGGCATTTTTAATTGCTATTAGATGCTTGTATGATCTGTCCATCAACTGCTGCCCCCTGAGTGGCTCCCCCTCAGTGGGAAGCGAGAGAGAAATCTCACATACTTTACTTCCCCTCTTAAATTAGCCTAACCTTCAAACAGACACACACACAGTGCTTTAATAACTCAGACACATTCGTGCTATGTTCATTGATTTGGATTAAAGCAGGGGCATGTTTAACTTGAATCCAAATCCCATTTCATATCAATGAAAATGTTTTCAGAACTTCTAGTCTTGACATTGGGCATACATGTTTAAAAATCTCTGAGGGCTCAGACTGCCTCTGCAATACCTTTGAATTTTCTTTTAATAGTCATCTTTTTAAATTAATTTTCTTAATCAGTATTTTTGTCTTGTTTTCCAATAAAACATCTAAACATCCACTTGATGAAAACCACTTGAAAAACAAAATTGCATAACATTTTAAGATGTGATAAGAAGTATATATTATCATAATATAATACGACATATATTGTTCACATAAATTATAATTGCAAAATGTACTATAATATCAAATTACGATCAGATAAAATATTAATTAGTGTGAAAATAGTCTCACATGTCCAGACCTTCAAACTGACAGCAGTCTGGACTCTTTAACTGGCCAATGAATCAGCATTAATTGGTCTACGACAACCTAAGAGGCAATTTGAATGACATGTAAAGCAACCGATTACAGTTTCATGTTTAGAGGCGTGAAAATGTAAAGTTGCTGTCTAAACTGGTGTGCAACCACTAAATCATTGATTCAAGAACATCGTTTTCAGTTGTGAAGACTCTATGCTGTGAACTTCACATACTTTTGTAAATCTATCAATCGATTCAACAGATCAGATGGAGACTTTAAAACTCCTGAAATATTTCTGTTTTGGTGTGGTTTATGCATCAGGCATGAAATTGACATGAAGGGTGAAAAGTATTCAAGGTTTCATATTGGATTTCATCTTGTATTAGGTTGAGTTTATATTCATTATATTTAGTTGTCATTATTATCTCTCTTCCTCTCTGTAGAAAGTGTTTGTTGGCCAAAGAAAAGCTGTCTTTGACTAAAGATCTAACAAGTGGATGCACTCACAGGTTAACTTAACACACACTTAAAGACTACGGTAGATCTAATTGTCACAACATGTCTCTGAGCTTCTGTGGTGGTGCAAAGATATACACACAGGGTGAAGATGAGAGGTGTGAACATGAGATATTGTGATATATTAAGTAAAACGGAAGGTCAAAAAGACAGAAATAAAGAGATGAGGAAGAAGTTAAGCAAAAACAGAGGCTATCCGCAGTCAACTCCATCAGGATGTCAGGGGATGGATGCTGCAAGTCTGTTGCTATGGAGACTGAATCCAGAGGTACTAGCAGGGCTGCCGGATCAGAGGCCTCACCTTTGTTTTGGGCCGGGTTGTCAATGCTGAAGTCTCCGTTCCAGATGACCGTCAGATCCACAGGGAGGCTACTCATCTCCATCCCATCATACGAGTACTGTAGCCATGGGAACAGAGTCGGAAAGAGAGAGAAAGAGAGAGATAGAGACACACATTTACTAGTTGTGTTCTGCCGGAAGAGCGCTTTTATCATTCCTGGCAGGTTCATCCTCGGGTAAGTCATCACAGCACACAGTGGAGAAGACTCCAAAATCCCTACACTGCTGATGCTGGGAGAACAAGCAAACATGCACTAAATATTCAGGACATAACTCACTTGCGACTAAAATAAGCTGCTCTCACACAATCTCCAAACAACCGCTCGCTTTTATCACGTCTACGACTTTTTGTGTTGCTTAAAATTCTGCGCCTTGTTTCTGAGAGTACCCTTGTGTCCACAGACAAATTCGCTGAAATGTTTACTGAACACACCCCCATACACACACACACACACACACACACACTTACCGATGTGAGAGAGACAGGTACGCTGGAGCTGTTAAAGCGGAGGGCGGGAACTCTCTGCTCCACACCCTGTATTGTGAGTACACACTCGTACCCGCGCTGACCCGACTGTGGCTGGGGCAGGTTCTTGGCCCGAAGGGTGATTGGTTTCACCACATTCACTGGAACCAGGATACGATCCGCTGGAAGCAGCTGAGGACATTCCTGCAGGAGAACAACAAACTGCAAGGTCAAAAACACACCAAAAAGTATCCCTTAACACAAGTCAGAAACTCCCTGGTGTTTCTCCTCAGAGTGCGAGCCCAACAAATCCTCAAAATAGGCATGGGCCTGTTCTTAGCATCAAAATCCATCTCCACTGCTCCTTAGGTTGAAAGGACGGGCCAATAACGATGGTCTGAAGCTCATTAGCATGGCTGAATTGCTCTGGGGCAGAGTTTAAAAAAGCCATTATAGATAATTTGAGAGGCTATCTACAAAAAGAATAAAAGTGAGTGCCGTTAATTCAAGCAGACAAAAAGATGTCATTTTAAAGGAAGAAAGAGGATAAAGAATTCTTCAGTGTGTGTTTTTTCTCGATGTCCCTGACTACAATCTTTAAGACTGATGTAACGCTGTCTTTCGGATACTACGAAAGAAACCAACGAGGTGGCGCAGAGTGGTATTTATGCAGTGCAGGGCGTTCAAAGTGCTCAGGCGGCTTTTGTAAGATGAATACAAACTGAGGTGCTATCTGGACCAAAGCGGCTATGGAATGCAGATTGAATACTGAATGCGAATTTAAAGATGCACCGCAGTCCGACTGCAGCGAGGTAATATTTTGTATGGGCATGAGGTTGATCCATAAACCCCTTTCATTTTAACTTTCATACCGGATATTTACAGTACAGGAGACACTTAGTGTTTCACTTCACCACACATGAATGCACACCTTCGCAAACACACCAATGCTGGTAAGCATAAACACTTATCTTAACATGCCAAATAAACAAATACACCACCCACATGCATAATTGCAGTCTTAAATAAAACAGCATAGACACTACCACACGCCCGACTCTCATATCTCCACCCACACAGGCTCCAGATATTAAAGTCATCAGTAAATGCCGGGCGTAAAACGTACACCCATTCCGCCGAGGGCAGCCTTACTGTGACCCGACGTTCAGGTCTCTAAATCCCCATTTAGAGCACTCTCACCTTCATAATAGCTTACCCAGCCCCGTGGTCTACAAGGGCCTCTCTAAGTCCTTCCCCAGACCACCCTCTAAGGATTTATCTCCCTATTACTCTGATATAATGTGAACATGTTTATTGGCAGTGGTCTTAGTCATAAATAAGGCACGACAAGGGAAAACCGCCCACTAAAACACCAATATCTCTGTCCATCCACGCCCAAGTCTCTCCGGTATGTGCTTTCTTCTTTGAGGAAGGTGTCTGGCCTGCCCCCCCCCCTCTCCACGCCTCTTATTGACGGATGAGCAGAGCTCCGCTGGCAGCTTTATGTGGAGGGAGATTGACTCCAAGCATAACAACATTATAATTGAAGGCTGGGAGGCTCTAATATGGAGTCTTCAGAGACACTGAAGACTAGGGCCAGGTTATTAAGTCTTTACAAGGAGGCAGAGAAGAAAGGACAGAGATGCAGGATGGGAACAAATGAAATGCCTAGTCCAAACCCTAAGGCTGTTTCCATTTCAGGCCTCAATATATGATTTGTCACCAAAAACTTTGAAGGACACAATGACGAACACATCATGTAAGCATCAAAGTAGATCTTTTGGTCTTGCTGCTTTGAACATAATTGAAGCAGATCAAAAAAGTGGCCACACTTCCTGTCTTGAGGCTCAGAAAGAGAGCCAGTGTCCGTTGAGTCCAGGAACAGAATGATTCCTGTAGCCTCAAGCCAAATAGAGCTGAAGAGTCTTACTGGAAGAGACGTTAATAAAAAATGCAGAGACGGTAATTCAACATGCATTCATGAGACAAATGACTCGACACCGCGGTTTCCGTCCTTGTCCATGACGCGTGTCAAATCTGACAAGAGGTGCCCGAGGCGGCTCATTTGAGGTGGGAAAACAAAGCAGGGTTTGATTAAAAACAAAAAAAGAGAAATTATTATTAAGAATAAGCATTTTACAGATAAAAGAGGCTCTTGAGAGTGTGTTTACAGTCTTGGTCTGAGCAAGAGAGGCCTGAGGGTGAGCTGAAGCATAATGATGTGTTTGTCAAAAGGACGTGGAGTGAAGCAGACAGCAATTGGTCTCTCGATTGTTTACTACTGGGGAAGGGGAAGGGGAAGGGGGGGGGGGGTTTGCATTCAACTCACTGCAGCTGAATCTCCAACGTCTCAGAACAGGACTGATATAATTAGACGCCGAAGAAAGAGATACTGTAGGTGGGGGAAAGATTGAAGTTCAGTGCGTGTGCTTCTGTTAGAGATGCGCCGAGACAAAGATAGTCATTGAGTGCGAGCAGGGAGGAAGACGCCCTGGCACAGAGAACAGAGGGTAGCGAGCTGGCACGGAGTGATAGATCCATAATTAGAGCTGTTTGAGTATGTATGCATAATGGCAGCGTTCAGTCGGGTAGAAGATGAAACGCCTAATTCTCTCCACAGCTCTCGCGGTGTTAGCTGGATGATTACCGAGGCTTCCCTGCACTCCTTGTGCTTTAGCGTGCCTCCCTACCGCCACGGGCAAAAACCCTCCCCTCCAGTTCCTTGCCACATTTCACTTCCTGCGGCATCACGCGTGTTCTTATCTTCTCTTACCTCTGACACTTCCCTCCTTTTCATCTGTTTGTTTTCACTCTCGCTCCCCTCCCGAGTTGGTCTTTTCTACTTCAAGTCTTGTCCTCCACCTCGATCTAAATGATTTTTTACCTCAAAGTTTCTCCCTGAGGGCTGTAGGCGAAGCAGAGAGGCCATCTCACGGTTCTGAACTCAGACCCAAATCCTCCTACTCACAATCTGCAGCTCAATTGCACAAAGCTGCCAATTTTGCCTGTCAATTAACATCTTAATAAGATGGTAGAGAGTTCACTGGATCGATCAGTTCCTGTTTCTCACAACTCTCTCCCTTTCTTTCTTTCTCTCATCTACCTCCATATTGTTCCAAAATTGAGTGAGCTGCCTTGCTTTCTACTGCCTTATAAGACAGTTTGTAACAGTCAAGGAACCTCAAGTGACTCATTTGGACAAATATTTCTCCTCACACCAAGCACACTGAAGACTCCTCTCACAATTAATTTCTCTACATGCTACATGAAAACAGAATGCGGTATTGTGAGAAGCATAAATATATTAGGCATTCTTGCATAAAATGGTCAGTTATTCAAAAAAAAACTATTTTCAGTCTCTTTAGGCATAAGCATTCAGATAAAAAGGTTTATAAATTCATGTGAATTGGTCTAGTGTCAAGGTTTTTCACATTACCCATCGGTAAGGCATGTAAACAGGCACTTTGCAATTCCTAAAAGGATGTAAAAAGCCAAGCCATAACAGAAGTTGTTTGCTAAAGTGCAGTGGATGTCTGGGTCAGACCGGTGTGCGTTTAGTCATGCAGCATTATGCCAGCGGCCAAGAGTGAGACATGGGGGACCAACACAGTCAGAGACTGACAGGATTCAGCACTATCCTTAGTATACACACTCTCGCCAGAGAAGAAATCAAGACCTGCATAGGAGACTTAGATTAGCTGTGCTATAATGGAAAAACTGTGTTTAATCAAAATCCCTGGACTGAACAAACAAAAACAATCATTACTACATAATTCCATATTAATTCCATAATTCTGAAACAATTTCATGGAAAAAGACTAAATTTACTAGGCTTATGATCAACCATTTGTTCATCCACTGACAGTGCTTACCTCAAAGCATGTGACACACTTTACCCCACATTTTGGAAAAAATGCTTCATTTAATAATTCTTAACTAATCCATTGGCAAAACTAATGTGCATGGTTTTGTACAATGCCAGTTTATCAAAATACATGACATATTTCTAGACCTGGAAAAGTTTGCCATCACAACACTTTTTACTTGCCATATAGAAAATCCACTAAAAATGCTAATCACTTTTCGCACATGCATTTTATGCCAAGTTCCTGTACTTTACATAACAGGATAACACTAATACAGTACATCCTTTTCACTAGCTATTTTGTGATGCAAAACTGGAAAATCTGCTCAAAATTTGTTAAACTTACAGAGAAGCGAAGCATGTGATTTAGAATATTTGAATTTTGCCACTAAACAATTTTGTTTTGCTGTTGTTGTTAAACAAAAAACAAGTGTCATAAAAATTGAAATATGATAATGAAACTAAAAGCAGACAGCTTAAGCAGACCCGTCAGATATTTAAATGTGAGAGACTGTGAATAGCACACACACTGTTGTTAAATCTTGCCAGAGACGACATTCTGATGCCGTGGCACGTTTTGTTTGTGAATGTGCACTGTTCTTCTGTGCTCATGGGTGCATACTGAAACAAGCTCTGACTACAGGGGGGCTTCTCACTTCCAAAAACCACTGAAAGACAAGTCTGGATTATTCAGATCACTCTCAGCAATCCCTTAATTGGTATAAAACACAGAAATTCATCTGCGGAAGGTCAACGCAAAAGGTCATCTCATTTCTCCATGCAAAGTTGACTCGTCAGCGTCTGCTCGGAGGATTTGCATGGTAAACATCGCCGGTCATTAATTCTAAGCCACCCGGAGTTTGGAAGCAGTTCTGAGACCTCCAGTACGAGGGGTTAATGAAATCCAAATTAAACTCATTAACCGGACAAAACACCTGCCTTAAAACAAAAATCAAACAAAAACATCCAGTGGAAATGTCATTAACATGTGCTAATATTCAGTCGCTGCTTTGTGTGCAAGTCGCTCGACACACAATAGGGAATCCTAATATTAAACTGGTCAATATTGACAGCGTGTCCATTTGATAATTGGAACGCCAGTTGCTGGCAGCCTGAGAAACGCTCTGTTAAGAGATGTTAATGAATGCTAAATGATGAGACTACACATTTGTGTGGCTAAAACACATAGCCTTGGGGGGCAGGTGTCCTCATAATTCATTACGCATTTCAAAGCTAAGCACACGAGCGCGATGTACATAATCGTATCTTCATGGTAGCTGCCGATTTCTCTACAGTTGCGTGACGCAAATGAAATAAACACATTGTGATCCGCGCCATGTAGACCCTCGGGGAGGGATTAAAGGGCATTTCAGTGATACAAACTCGACGGCTCGACCCTCCTTGGCATCTCGGAGAGTGAGCTAGGAAGGGGTTTGGCTCCGGCAAAAAGCGCAGAGCCCCAACAGCAGCTTTTAATTTATCTGATGGGCCTGCGGTGGCCTCAAGGCATGCAAGTAGTGCCAATATTATTGATAATTTACATGGAATAAGATGTTGGTGGGAATCCAGACAGAAATATTAGAGATTAATGAGAATTAAGTTAAATTCAAAGTCATCAGATGTGCTCAATGCGACGGGGTGATGCTGGGTAACTTCTCACAATCAGGACGTGACCTGAACCGTACTCCTGCACCAATCAAATCAATTAAAGTTCAATTGAGAATGATGAGGGTCAATTACAAAACCCGATGTGTGACCAATCACAAGTAACTCACCTCTGGCTGTTTGACACGGCCTTCCTGGAAAGAGCAGCTGCTTGGATCGTGGGTGCACGTGTGACGATATTTGCACCAGTGGCACTGGTATGGGCTTCCTACACAGGACAGACACCTGGGACAGGGAACGGGGTGTGGATTAATGCAGTTAGTTTGAGTGAGTTCGTAAAAGTACACACAGCTGCACTAAATCATTGCAAATATAAAAGATACTCACGACTTGTGAACGCTGCAGTTGTAGAAGACAAAGCTAGTGTTGGCAAAAGCTAGTCCTGTCTCCTTTGATTTGAGGTAGAGCTGGACAATCTGATGGTCACCTAAAATAGCCCACATAAATATCAGTTTAAAGCCCAATGAGCTGCCTACAGAGACTGCAGTTTGTTCCAAAAGGTGGGTGACAATGAACTGCAACAGGGTGTACTCAATATTTGTCATATAATAAGACACTTTACAGTATATACCAAGGTGGTTAACTCATATTATGATGAAAGGGAGAAAGTGCACCAAGCAATATGGCAGAATATGTCCTGTCTTGTAAATAAAATAGCCAATTACCAACTGGTAAAGTCATCGCAACACTGCAGCAGCTTTTAGAAAGCTCCGGTTCCCATAGAAACAGCCCTGAGATGCGCACTTGGTACTGTACATGCGCATTGACTGGACCAACCATATATATATATATATATATACACTTTTTTTCAGATTTTGTGGCTGATTTGAAAGATTTAAATGTGAGTTTGGTAAGCAGTTTGTTATTTCCTCATACGCTAACTTTCCTTAAACTATTTTGAGTCTACTGTTCATTTTAGTGCTTAGAGTTTCAGGCTGTAAAATACCAAACACACTCTACCAAACTCTATATAGCAAACTAGCAGTTATCTTTTATATATATACAAGCTAAGCGTCTTAATAGCAGGTACGTTATATAGTGTGTGTGCATGCAGGTGACTGCTCCTCTCTGCCAAAAATCTTCCCAAAAAACATTCGTGAAGAAGAGAGAGAGAGAGAGAGAGAGAGAGACAGAGAGCGAGAGAAAGAAACCTGTCAAAGTTAATGGAAATGTGGCACAAAAGTGCCCATCTTCAGCGTGTTTTTGTCTGAGCTAATGAAGAAGCTCATGTTTAATTCAACATGCCGGACACGACATCTCCCCTCTCGAAGGAAGATGGTACTTTTTCACCCTCTCTATCTATTCCTGTCTCTCCTTTTTTCGCATACTATTCTTCAACCTCTTTCTTGTTCTCCTAAAGCACTCCCCTTCCCTGTCATGCGACGTTTCTTCAACAAAGAGCGAATCATTCATCAATCACTGTAAAGTGTGCCTGACAATGAATCTGTCCTAATTAGTTCACCTAAATGTTACCTTGATGCCTGGTATCTCCGGAGTGTGTGTGCATGTGTGTGTGCGCAAGCCCCCTGCCACCCGCTGTAGAGTGTGTCTGCCTTTAATGAGTCACTCAGGACACACACTGTTACCATGACACTAAGAAACGGAAGGAAAGTGAGGTATATGCGGGAGAGAGAGCAAATAAATGACCTATAACTGCAGGGGTATGTGTATGTGTGCACACAGAATCCATAAAAACACATCTTAATCCACAACTTTTTAATTTTTTTATGACGTATCCCACTATTAGGGGTTAAATACACTGTGTGTATGACAGTGATGGTGTACGTATCTAGCAGTGTGTGTGTATAAATGTGTGCACCCTCAGGTGTGTAATAGTGTACTTATCCAGTGGCGTGAGAGTGTGTGTTTGCACTGCGGCATTTCAGAGCTCTAGGCCCTTGCAGATTGGGCCGACCTGTAATTTCATGGTGGCCTGACTAGCCTCACATCTCCAATGAGACTTGCATGCATCATTATTCACACACCTCACACCCCTGCGCACGGCTCTTTCTACCTCACATCCAGGCCGCTGTGCCACTTACTAAGGTAATTTGCGGGTGTTTCTATACGAAAGAACATTGTTGCTTCTATTCCGCCTTGTATTTTGATGCGTTTTACACACTATTTTCCCTCTCTTTTCGCCCTGGAAACACATGCAGAGAAGTATTCCCCCGTATCCGCTGTAGTGTGCGTCTTCATTATCTTTACGTTGAGACGTTTTCATATTATGAAAAATTACCAGCCTCTAGACAGCTGCCCAGATGTGCGCTCATTTCAATTACGTCAGGGTAACCAAGCACGTCGGCGAGAAAACAGAGGCGTTAGAACGGCATTGATGAGAGTACAGAAGAGGACGGCGAAATATTCTCTCGAAAAATCTTTTCTCTCTCTTATCTGCTGGAGTGAATGCTGTCAAAACCATTTTCAGCCGAGCAGATGGAGTGAAGAGTGTCATCAGTTCAGGAGATCCAATCCAATCACTTTACTTGAAAAATCTCTCAAACCTCAGTGCCAATGGAGTCTCAGAATGAAAGACCGAAATGGAGAGAGACAGACGAGAGTGCAGGAGACAGAATGCCAAAACTGCCTCCCTCTTGACGACCTTTATTCACTCAATTACAAAACACGTCCTGCGGCAAAAGTCAACAGCTGCAGGCAAGATAATGAGCATGTAAACTTCCATCTCTGCTCAGGTGTTTATGCCTATCACACTCTCTCTCTCTTTCTTAGACTGTCTTCCCTCCTTCGCTCTGATATAAATCCAGCTTCTCTGGAGTCTGGAGCAGATCTCCCGATCCAGCGTCTCCAATTATAAAGCTGTCATAGTCTCACTTTTAGTCTCACTCTGCCTCAACAAATGCCAACATTCAGTCATTTCGCATGATTTTTCCATTGTATTTGATTGGATAGAGACAGCATATTTTCACACCTTGGTCTACGACGATTCGTGGGACTTCCTTCTCTGCTGGAGAGCTGCAGGTAATGCGGTTCCCCTCGACCAGACCGTCCATCTCCGCCAGGTCCTCAAAGGTGCAGTTGACCCCCGCAGAAAGTTCTGGCACGTTGTGTGCCTCCAGCACTAGCTGTCAGGGAAAAAGAAAAGACAAGTTGAAGTTATTCAGGAGAGAAAGGCAATAACGGACAGGACAAACTTCACAAACTGCCACACCATCTTTGTGCACAAAATAAACTCATTTTTGCTGCCGCTGCCCCTAAAACTGCTGTAACGTGGATATTTTCTCATGTCCGTGATTTGAAATGCTCTTGAGAGAGAAGGAAGTCTGCAGACTCCACACATGGGAAATCTCAATCCAGCCGCAGACATCAAGACATCCCAGAAAACACACGCAGCCGTTCCATAAATATCCCAGTTGACACGTGGCCAACCGCACAGCGAAATCAGGCCATTGAACCAGCGGCCACATATCTCCTAAATTTCCTGGAGGAAAATGTCCAGAGACATCAAGAGACTTCAGTCAGCCATCAGTCAGCCTGTACTGACTCTAATGTGTTTCACTGAACACAAGTGGGTGGGAAATTGAGAGAGAGAAGGAGAGAATGAGAAAGAGAGAGGGCTATGGGGTGAGAGTTTTCATTCTCTTTTTTCTTTATGACTCTCATCTGGAGAGCCGCTGCTCGCTCGCTCTCCTTGTGTCCTCTCCATCTCTGTTACCCACAATGCCCTCTGGCTCCGAGCCTTCGAATGAATTTCAAGCCCTGCTCTGAAGCACATGTGTTGCCTGACACCAGAGTCAGACGAAGTGAGAAACAGAAGGGGACGATGGCAAAGAGAAGAATGAGAAAGAGCAACTGTCACGAGACTGAAAGAAACGCCCCTATTATTATCCGCATGCAACTATGCATTTAACATTGCACCACCAAGTTCAATTTTTAATGTTAGTTATATGCTTTTAAATACGCAATCATTTGTGACTTTGAAATCACAAGAACTTTTGTTTCATTGTTCTCTTATTAACAGCGATTCATTTTCTTACCCCTAGTACCCAGATACTATCTGAATACTTTACGAAACGCATGTTAATGTCAAAGAAAGCTCAAACCTAAGGAGATCGCAGAAAGAGAGAATAATGAAGTTGTATACAGTAAGGCAGACAACAAAAGCTGCCCGTTTAAAAAGCCCACTGAGGCTCTCTCTGTCAGTTTGACTCTGTTGGGGGTCCATTTGGGAAAGCGTGCAGTAATGCTCTGTGAGGGCATCATGGGAAGTGAAGTGGATGAAATCGGAAGATCCACACTAATAGGAAGCCTCAGCCTTGCATTGAGTGGCCCTGCACCCTGCATTACACTGGTGATACGGCCTGAAACACCCTTTACTCAACAGAACGGCTGACCGGGGCTGTTTTTAGATTGCTGTTTAATGAAAAGGCAGGGACATGTAGCAGACACTCTTTTCCCATCTCGCCCCCTCTCTCGCTGTTTTCCGCTTTCCCATTAAAGTTCAGGATGCACCGGTGGATGGCGGCGCCACTCTGGGATTTAATTTATTTTTCCTTTTAGAGAGGGATGCAGAGAGAATTTCTTCAATTACATTTCAAGCAGCGGCGAACAAACCCTCGCTGCCCACGATAAATATGAAAATCATCCCACTCGGAGAGGGACCCGACAAACAAACAAAAAAAGGCCTCTCGCAGCAGAGGGTACGACATGAGGAATATGGTGTCTTTGATTACCTCCTGCCTCAACAGGAGAATGCATCAAGACGGCAGACTCTCACGGACTTCAGATGCTGATGCGGGTTTCTAATTACGCTTCAGGATTTGTGAGTGGAGGGAAACAGAGATGTCGATGTACCCCCAGAGACCCCGAGAGCTATGAGACTCTGCCTATTGTACCCCCTTGTTGTACTTTAAAATCGCATGGATAAAATCAATCTACATTTAAATGAATTCTGAGAGCACCTATAGCGTCAAATCCAGTCATGATTGATGTTTTCCGTAAACAACTAGTTTAATCCTTCTTCAGAATAATGCTAAAGCTGTGCTATGCTCTGCTTATCAGAGCCTCTGTATTATCTAAAAAGAAACTTCTTCGCTAAATGCACTTAGCAATTCAAGTAATAACAGTTTAAAAGAGGCAAATTCCTCTTAAGATAGGCTTTACTGTGGTTTGGGTGGAAGTCCGGGAAGGCTTATGGATAAAATGTGAAATAACATGAAAATATGAAATAGTCAAAAAAATGTTTTCTTTTTTTGATGAGAAACTTACTTCAATCCCTAAATTCTCCCTGCAGACTGAACAAAAGAGCTTTGTGCTTATCTCCTCAAACAAATATTTAATAATGAAAAAGGTCAAGAAGCAGCATGAATGCCTATAGTGTGTTCTGTGCACAGTTTGCAATTTATCGCATTGCAGATGTGTTGTTTTCCTCTCAGTAATTCCAGTTTGAAGGAAAAGGTCAATCTCTCTCCGATGCTGTCTGTGTAAATTGCATACCAGCCATTTCATAACAAACACAGACGTTTTTAAAAAATACTGTTATTTAAAATAACTTTTCTATTTTAATATTGCTGTGATAGCAAAGCTGAGTTTTCAGCAGCTATTACTCTAGTCTTGTTGACACGATGCTTCAGAAATCATTCTAATATGCTGATTTGCTCAAGAAACAAGTCTTATTATCAGTGCTAAAAACTTTGTTTTTTCAGGATTCTTTCATAAATGGGTTTTTTTTTGTAACAAAGCACTTTTGATCAGCTTAACGCATTGCTAAAAGTTTTTACTTTTAAGAAAAGTAAAAATAAAGATTACAAAAGTTATTATTAAATGTATCATGCATCAAGCCAACTCAAGTCTACTGGTCTAAGCTGGTCTTTTCAGCAGGGATGTAGTCATATTAAGATTCAAAGGATTGAGAAAATTGAGAGGACTGAGCTCATTATTTAAAGCTTAATGCCTTAGCACTCTCAGAACACACCTGGAGAGTTTATACAAGGACTTCTTGTGAAATGGGAATCTGGCGATATGATCACATCAACTCTTCAATGACTGTTAACAGCTACTACTGAATCTCCTGACATCTGCTTTGACTGGTTGCCTAGATACGGTCGACACAAATGCTCTGATTGAAAGAAATAGCCTACAGTACGTACATATGGAGAAACACTGCTGTGTAAATGATTTAGTGTTATCTAAACATATCTAGGTCCTGGTTAAACATCACTCCATGGAGCACAGATTTTGTCTTATATGGCGACGTAATGGGAGTTTATTAGCTCTTATACAGCTTAGTAGTTGAGGTTTTGATTTTGGGCCCAGAATACAGATCCTGAATCAGCGGAAAGGCCAGCTTCTGTAGTGGAGACGTTAATCTGATATAAAGGCTCAGAGGAGGTGCTGGATTACATGAGGATAAGGTCTGAAACCATGGCCTGCTTTGATGGATTTTACACATACACACACACACACACACTCAACAAACGAGTGGTAGAATCAGCACTTAGCTGGGATCAGCCAACAAAAAACACCAACACAAAAAAGTAACTGTCCTGACAAGGGATATGGGCACATAGTGACTGGCATGAGAAAACAGACTTTATATGACACCCTGACTGTGATGATATTAATCAAAATTTGGTCACATTCAGGTTATCACGTAAACCAAATTAAACTCAATTGAGCTCAATTTTCTAGTTTCCAGAAATCTGAATAATATAGATTATTCACAAACCCACAATATTCATTCAGATGTGTGTGACCAATCAGGTAATTTTGGGTGATATTTGGTACAAACAGTCATAAAATACTAAGCCTCACAGAAAAATGTATGGAGCAAGAAGGAGATTCATATTAAAAGAAATACCACGGCCTACATTTATAGGAGACTCTTGTCCTACATTTTGCAATTAATCAAGCTCTTGTGTGTTATTGTTAAGGCCATGACTGAAAATTAATGAATTTGTTACATTACTGTGAAAATTACCAAAAATATAGCATAATAAATGGAAAGAGCAAGCATCTCCAGTATTTCTTAAAGAGAATAGCAGTTTATCCAGATCAAAAGCAGTGGAAAAACAGTTGAAAATGACATGTTAGATTTCATGAAGTACACCACCCAGAAAAACAGTAAATCAGCTTTGTGTCGTGTGTGACTTGATGCAAACGTCATTGAAATATCATGGCACGTGTGGTACGGTCAGGCTGCATGACGTGTCTTCATAAACCCATCAGTGTAACAGGCAGATCCATAAAGGCTGAACTTAAGGCTATGATCACATTAATGATGGAGCCAGAGGAGTAATGGGCTCCATAACTGAATTAGTGAAGGCTAATGTCAATATGTCCAGTGTTTGGCTTTATCCTCAGAAACACTTAAAGGGGGTTCTGCAATTCCTCAGTATTCCTTAAGGATATTGTATGGTGTGATTACACAGACGGAACTGAGGTGAGAATTGAAAATTAACGCTCACCATGACACTGTATTGAGACACGGAGATGTTGTTGGGATGAACGCTGAGTCTCACACACTGCTTTATATCAGAGGCAAAACGCCGAGGCTCGGATGACCGCTCGCACTTCTCCTTCCTGGTGCACCTGGAAAACAAAGACAAAAAGAAATATGTGAGAAAGACAGCGTGTAAAAGGAAGACAAAGCATTTGATAGAATGGGGGGGGTGGAATCAAAACAGCTGCACAAATGCGTTCAACCATCTCCCATCTGTGACCAGCGCAGCATGAAGGAAATAGAACACAAGCTTGGTTACTAGTCCAAATCCATGCATTATATTTCTGCTTCATATTTCAGGAGAGAGGGAGGTGGTTACAGAGAGAGAAAGAAAAGACCAGTTGGTTGTGGTGACTATCCTGTTTCTGTTCTCTCGGCGGTGCTAAAACAACAGCGACTCTATTTGTGGAAGCAGAGCAGGCCCAAAGGGCCAAGGGACAAGCCAGCTTTGTGTTCTACTCTTAATGAAGCGTATTCATGGCTGCCGGGTTCTGCAGGTGGGGAGAAGCAGAGCTCAGAGACCCTCCCTTTAGATCCGAACACCCTCCACTCTGATCCGTTCACAACACTGGGTCACAGAGACGATGAGGAGACCACCCTAACACTGTGACATCTAATCCAGACACATCAGATTACAAGACCAAGGTTAAGCACGTTTTAGACTATTTTACACTCTGACTTTTAGTTCTGAGTGCTTGTTACAAACCGGTGCTAAAGAATCCAGAGTGCTGTTTTCCTGGACCCTATAACAGTTAATTAATATATTATTTAATTATAAAAAAACAAACAATCAGCTTTGAAAAGATTATACATTAATTTGTTTAGACACTACTTCTAATCCTTCATAAGATATACTGACATGAATTTGTTGCTATTGAGTAGAAAAGTAAACACAAATGTCCTTATAATTAAATATTAAAATAATGTTAATACTTAAATGTAAATATAATATATTTAATTATTTTANATGACATGAATTTGTTGCTATTGAGTAGAAAAGTATACACAAATGTCCTTATAATTAAATATTAAAATAAAGTTAATACTTAAATGTAAATATAATATATTTAATTATTTTATGTATTTATATATTATTTAAAATCGTAATTAATACAAATTATACAGTAAGTATTTACAAGCCCATAGATCAAATATAATAATAAATAACGGTTTATAAAATATACCTACATATGAAAGCATGCAATTGAGTCCTACATTAAACATTTCAAAGTTTTTCTTGCTTAGATAGTACAACAGTGGATAAAATAGTCTGCTCCGACTGGGCTTTTTAGCCTGTCATTCCCCTGACTAATCCAGATTGGCTTTATTCAAATCTGTGAAGCAATTAACTACGAATCAGCACAGAGTCCTTACGAGAGGGAGAGAAGTTTATAACGGATGACAGTTGTGACAGGGTTTTCTTCCACTGCAGAAAAGAAGGCGGGAGAGAGAGGTAGGACAGTGAATGAATTGAAAAGTTAAGAAGCCTAACGTGGAGAACTCTGAGAACAGAATGGGAATAATCTGCTGGTGAATGAAAGAGGAAACGAAAGAGATTTAAATGGCAACAATCATCCTCTTTCTCTGTGCTTCTGTGCTAAGCAGGTCTAAGATGCGTTTAATCAGAATGGCCTCCTTTGTAGCTCCAATCACACAGCCTGAATCCCTTTTCTGCAGCTGATTTAATAAGCATGCTGTGTCCTACGTGTTTAAACACACACACACACGCTAGGTGGAAGCTATGGGTGGCGAAACACTGAACTCGAAAACGACAGTGTGTTGCATTCTCAGAGAGCTGTCGGAGAGACAAACTGTCTTGTGCGAGTCTCTAGATGATTTTGCGGGGCTGTCCATCCCGCAGTTAGATGCACTTGTCAAAGGCCTTTAATAAAACATCACACCTAACAAGTCCCTCTTGGTCCGCACCCATTACGTAAGACTACAGGAAAGTATGTAGGCAGTGAAGCCTGTTTAAACACACATTATTCTTTCTCACCAATAGGGGGCGTATAAGGGTTGTCTGTTTATAATTTGGAGATTACAGGGGCTTTGACATGTTGTGGCTGAAGCAAGTCAGCTCGGCTTGTAAGAACGGGAATATTTCTTATTTAAAAGGGTTATAAAGGAGATGCCTGCTTATGGCCTGAAAGCGCTGTAAAAACATTTATGAGCCTTCATTTATGAGCTAGTGTGAAAGGCCTGGAGACAAATATCAGCAAGATAAATAGCACTGTTTGTGTATCTCACTCCTTTAATAAATTAAAAATTTATTGGATAAATAAAATGAATGTGAAACTGGCCTTATTTACTTTATTCACATTTCCAGTTATACTGTGAACAGTATTTATTTATTCATTTATTTCTATATAATATTTATTTCAATGTCCAATCAGTTCCTAATGGATTTTTTTTTACTGAAATTTGTTGCATTTGGAAATATTATAAACAATATTACAATGTTAATATATGCAAAACTGTATCATAGTAGATATTTTTTTAATATAAAATCATAATACACTCATTACAATATACTACACATTTCATATGAATACACTGCATTGTATAACTGACTTCTATTAGGTTAAAATGGGTTGCATTTCCAGTTTCAAGACTTTTCTGGTGTGTATATGTGTGTGTACTTCATTCATATTTCTACATGTGTGTATGCACAGTTGAGTTTATTAAAACCATTTCAGCTCTCTGCAAATGCTTTTCCATCTGATGAATTGGTGATCTCCTTGATAAGTCATCCAGCGTGCACCTGTCAACACGCGGGAGGTTTGTTTTAATACCTTATCATTAGTAAAGTAAACTGCTCTATTAGACGACTAAGGAGTAATTTGTTTCCCTCGTTATGTAAATTCTGCCTGAACATGGAGAAATGCGGTACTTTGATGAATAATGAACAGGAAATGAAATCGCATCAAAGCGATCAGGCAGACGGGAGCGTTGGAGTGGGCACATGCAAAACACTCAGGACGGCCTCCTGGCATCTCGCCTGCCTTCTCTCTTCCTGTTCCCCTCGTGACCCTCCGTTCACTCTGCTCTCTGACACACTGACCTAAATACCATTACATCACCCGTGCTAGCAGAGGAGGAAATAAACAAATAAATAACTACGCACATCGCTAAATGAATAAAAACATGTAATTAGTGCATCCAAATTCATTATACTTGCCAGTTTTGTGTTTTGATCGGCGGAAAGAATTCCAGTAAGTTTGCAATGCCACCCTTCACATCAAACCCACAGATAGAGAGAGGCTACAGATGTCTTCAGAAGAAAGCAGCTAACAGAGTCAGCCAGAAGCAGCTAAATTAATAAGTTCTGTTAAAATAATAAATCCCTCAAGGAGTTTTATTCAACGGAGTTTCACTTGCTGTGCAACTAAAACTGTTAATTTACTGTAAGAATGAGTTGGGGCTGAAAAATAGTACCAACCTCGCTTTGCCAAGACTAATTTATAATAAACATGAGGAAGTACATTTCTCATGTGTGACGGATGACAGTGGCCTAGTGGAGTTTAAAGTGTGGGAACTCCCAAGGTCTGACCAGCAGCGTGAAGCAAAGACAGCTCTAATGGGACAAATACTGGAGAAGAACTAAAGAAGTAGGTTTCAAAAGGAAAGAGACTGTCTATGCTTGGAAAAGCAAACCAACACAGTAATTTTAGGATTTATGGAGCATACATGTTGGGGCGGTTACTTTGGACTTTAGCACTGCTTTTTACTTTGAGATCATTCTGAGGTCAAATGCAGATCTAAATCGTAAGAAAATATAGTTTAATACCGATACATTACTAATACTGTTGACCTCACATCCAAGCCATTCCCTTTTTGAACTGGTTGGCGTTTCAGAGCCGTAAATACCAGGACAGCCAGGCACAAGACCAGTGTCTTCCCCCAGGCAATCTACCTTATGAACAGTTAAATGTTCCCCTCATTGTGCAATAAAGGTATGTGCAATAACCTTTTATTTATTTGTTACAACCTACATCCTAGTACATCCCTGGATCTCACTCTATTCTATTCCTATTCTATCATCTATAGCACAATTGTACATACAATTTATTTTATTTTGTCTATTTGTATTTTCATGTGTGTGTATTTTTATTCTCATCCTATTTTTTACTGTCTCTGTGTTGTTGTCTCTGTGTACTGAGAGCTTGTGACACTAAAACAAATTCTTTGTATGCGCAAGCATCTTTGGCAATAAAGCTCCCTTTCTGATTCTGATGCTGTTTTTGAAATCAAATCTTTGCAGGAGCACTGGCGTCTTGGAATGCCTTTGAAAAAAAAA
>SCHK01257349.1:0-11911 GCA_004124795.1 Poropuntius huangchuchieni
TGTTACTTTATTGGCCTGTTATCTGAAACTGGAGGGAATTTCTACCTCCATTTGATGAGATTTTGTTCCTCATAGAAGGTGTTTTGTGTGGTTGTGTTTTTTTCTAATTGATGTTAANTGTTCCTCATAGCAGGTGTTTTGTGTGGTTGTGTTTTTTTCTAATTGATGTTAAGCATCTGTACAATTTTTCATTGTCATTTTGTGAGATTATTTGGCTAACTTTTTTCTCTTGTTGTAGGAGCCAAGGCTTCCAGGCAGGCTGCTAGTTAGCCTTCGTGTGCGGTGGTGGGACTCTGTCATGGAGTGTAGTGTGTTCATGTTTGCTCTTAGTGTGTTTGGCGTGTGCATGTGGTGTAGTGAAACCTGTGCACCTGGTGGTAAGATTGTCATGATATAGGAGCCTTGTGCTCATTAACTAGCCTACCTGCCGTAGGTAAGCCTCGGTTCCCCATTTTGTGTTTGTTTCTCGTGCCTCTCACGGTTATAACCTAAACTGGTCTACAGTTTAATATACTAAGATTATTGTTGGATCATTGTTGAAATAAACTTTTGTATTTTGATATCCATGTCTCAGACCTCTTTTTCTGAAACCACGTTCCTGTGTGTCCTTCGTTGGTGATCAATTCATAATTAATTTCCCTGTTGGACAGGGTGGCGTTATCAGCTAAATTTAGGGTTTCCCTTTTTCTGATTATTCCTTCTGCCACACTTGCATGACTGGATCACTAATNAATTTCCCTGTTGAACAGGGTGGGGTTATCAGCTAAATTTAGGGTTTCCCTTTCCGATTATTCCTTCTGCCACACTTGCATGACTGGATCACTAATAAATGTTGCAATAAATAAATAAAAATCAGTTATAAAAGTGCAGAATTCAAGGTCTAGCTCAAAGTTCATCTACAACTCAGTTAATGTTTACACATCAGCAAACTCATTCTTCCAGTTTCTCTCTTCTGTACTGCATCTGGTAAAGCAAAAGCAGTTTTCTTCGGTCTACATGAAATATCTCTGAAAATGGAGAATGGATATTAGTGTACTAGCAATTTTGCTGTAAACTGTGCCTGAAGGATTGCTTGCTAATTCTGCTTGGAGAAGGTGAGACATTCTATTCCTCATTATCATATTTTTCATAGCGAAGGATTCAAACAGCTTTGTGTGGTGGCTTCATTTGAAAAATGCAACACAAACTGTTAAAGAGGTATATTTTATGTACATTCTAATTTAATACGTTGTGTCAGCATGTGCATTGGTATGCAGTTGCCATATTTTTTGGTATGCTTTTCGTTTTTAGTAATCACATACTAAATTGACATTGCATGCTGAATTAAAAGATGAAATGTATTGCTTCATAGTATTTGTTTCATAATAATGTTTTCCAATACATACATGTTGATATGCATGTTTATTGTTTATTGGACAACAACTTGCAATTTCTTTTTTTTTCTGTTTTTTTCATTTTCAGGAAGAGTGGTGAACGAAACACAGTTTTGTGTTTTGTAAATAGAGGACTGATGGCAATCGAAAAGGGTATGGTACACACAGGGCCGCTGCTGGCAAAATGGGTGCCCTAAGCAGAATAGTAAACAAAACAAGAAAAACAACTTTAATAAAATATAAAAGTACATAAATTATATTATTTATTAACTACAATTGTAGCTCTAGAGTCTAGACATTTAATATGGCTATGGTTGTATTAGTTGTCTAATTGATTTTATGTTCTCAAGCATTCAGAAATCACACAAAATAAAATTAAGCAGTTTTACTAAAACAACATGGTTAATTTTGGTACGAGTTGTGATGTCCACATATTGTTGTTGAAGAAATTAAAGAGGCTGTAGCATCGTAAAAATCGTGGCCAAAAATTACAAAAAAAACCCCAAAAAAACAATTAAGTGGATAGGCCTATTTGAATTAAATGTTTGACATTTTTTACATTTTTAGAACCTTTTTGCAATAGAAATGCTACAGACTCTTTAATTTCTTCAACAAAAGCATGTGGACATAACAACTCTTAAACAAGAACATGATCGTCTTGTAAGTGTAACAACAATCATCAGGCCTTTGGAGTCCTTTTCAGGCGTTTGTAATAATGTAACTTTAAATTGTTTATTTTGTGTTAGGCTACATTAACAGTGTTATTCAATGAAACCACATGATTATTAATTAACAAATCACCTTGTTGTTTTATTTAATACACACAAGTAATAGAAGGTAGAATATTAAGTCAGATGCGTTGCTATTGGTGAAATTATACAGACATTAAAATGTTGCTAACGTTACTTACTAACAGTTAAAAAAGTTTCACAGGATTATGAAGTGAACGTGTTTACCTGAAAGTGATGCAGGCTTCATCTTGGGTTGTGCTTATGTCTTTTCCCTGATATAGCTTAGTTGTCCATGATAATCGTTTGTATTCAGCCGCAAACATGAGGTGGCGGAAATGTGGGAATGGCTACTGCATTCATCATAATGTTTTAAAATAATAATTATATATAGATAACATATATGTTCATGTTTAGATTTTTATTTATGTATATGTTAATATCAATATATATTTTTTTTTTTGACCAACTGGGATGGTGCCCCCCAGGGAGTTGGTGCCCTACGCAGACTGCATACTCTGCGTATAGGGAGTGGCGGTACTGGGTACACACAATTCAAAAGGAACTACAAACTCAAAACTCAAGTATACTTGAAAATTCTTGAGTTCAATAAGTTCTTAAACAAAAAAGGCCAGGGAAAAAATGACTAAATTCTTTACAGTCAGGTTTACAGCACTATCTGAGAGTCCTCCACCTATTATTAACATTGAATTCATTATTCATTCTTTGTTTGAATGAAACAGGGACCTTGCCCTTTCAGATAAACCTATGAAAAATTGTCTTCTGCACATTTATTGCACTGTATTTAATCGTTTGTCTTATCGATATCTATGCGACCTGTTTCACCCACATGTCAACATCAAAATGCTGCTCATGATTGAAAACAAATAGATGAATAGGTAGACTTCACCCTGAAAACAAATACTGGCCAAAAATAGGTTAGGCATAATTATTCCTTATGGTAGTAAAGGCATAAATCATTGTGTTTCAGTGAAGATAACATGAGTATGTTATATGAAACCTCAAACTGAGAATTTCAGAAAAATCCAAAATAGAAAATAAGACAGCTTTTAACTGTGTTTCATTTCCAGTGACAGATATCCCTTCAGATAATGTGTATGCTTATGCATTATCAAAAACTCTCACAAAGGTCTCTTCTCCTGTGACGGTGGGTTTGTATTCAGAATGTCAAAACAGGATCAACATGGTCCTCAAGAACATTGAGGGTAAGTGCACACACTTGTCAAACAATTTTAAATGATCGACCCAGCCAGATGTCTTCTAAGAGTCCTGGAGATTTTGATGTTTCTTCCACTTTATCTCCTATTTTTTAAGTTCATATGAATCAAGAGGCCAAAAGAAGAGAAGAGAACTACACTAAGGAACCAAAGCCTCGCTCAATTACTCCCTCTATTTCTGACATGCTTTCTCTGATCTTGCGGCTCCTCTTCTATCGGCCTGTTTGGACGGAGCAGAACCAGAACATGAAGAACATTCGTTATATGTTTGTGAGGTTCAGCGCATGGCATTTTGCAGGCAGTGATCTTCTCTGGGCAGGACTGGTAATGCAGTTGAGCAAGGCTATTCAGAACAGCTTTGGTAAACTCCAGCTGGGCCTCTTCCGAATCGTCCAACATGACGAAGAGAAAGACACAGGGAAAAAGAAGATTGAGGATATTTCAAAGAACTGGAGGTCCAAAAAGTTGGGCTGCATCCCCATTTGGGCGCTAATACTTATAGGATTTATTGGTTCACTCCTTATTCTGGTTCCTCTCATCATGTTTGGATTTCCTCATCTGAAGGAACACTTAGAAGGAGAAAAGGATGAGGAGTCCAGTGGTAATAGTGCACTGGAAGGTTTCGCCATTGCTCTACTTGGTGTTCCTGCGGTCGGAGCTTTACGATTCATATTGTTGTTGTTGAAAAACCTTATCTTCAACCAAGACCTTAAAATTAGACAAGGGCTTGACAACAAGAAGGTAAGTCAGCAGCTGGGACTAATGTATGAAGTTCGGTTGGAGATGAGACTGCTGTGCTGCTTCATTCACTTCATGGAGATCTTTGAAAGGAGGAGGATCAGGGTGGTGTTGGAGATCACCAACTTGGATCGTTGCACACCGAAGAAAATCGTAGGTGTTTTGGATGCTATCAACATTCTCCTATCTGATGAAGAGTCTCCCTTCATTTCTGTTCTGGCTGTAGATCCAGAAGTCCTGGTTAGTCAGGTCCAACAGGCAGAAAACTGTCTAAGCAAAAGAGATTCTGCGTATGACTTTCTAGATCGTATAATCACACTGCCTTTCACTGTGCCTCCACTATCTAATGCCTCAAAGTCCAATGTTTTTGAAAACATTGTCCGTGGTCAGTCTGAGATCTCTGAAGATATTCCTCTTGAAGGGACTGGAACATCAGCTTTAGGAGGTCCCGGGACATCGTTTTCTGTTGAAGATGAGTATTCTGTAAAGAACAGTGAGGGTGAAGAAGAACAAGCCATTCCTTTGATTGCAAAAAATGTAAATGTTGAAACCTTTGCTGCAGCAGAACTTAATCTTGAAGAAGTGGATAAGTTAACTGAGTCTGCATTTTCCTACATCACCTCAAGAGATAAAAGCATACTTGCAACTTACATATCTGGAGACACCATGTCAATGAGACGAGTAATTAACTCTATTCGAGTAACTGTTATGATTATGGAGACCCGAAAATTGGAGCCTCCACCTCCAGAAAAAATTGCTGCGTGGGTGGTTTTGGTGGACCGCTGGCCTTGCAGATTAAGTTGGATTCTTCAATGTGTTGAAGATGACCAACAGAGTGTCGAGATAGATGGATCAATCTGTGCTGTTGATAATACCAAGAAATTATATGATGTGTTCAGTTATAACAGTCTGGAGCTCTGCGTCATTGGATATGCAGTAAATAACTTTCTGGAGAGAGACGGGGACCCTGAGCTTTTCGAGATTTTCCTAAAGAACCACTTCAAATTCACTGTAGAGGATTTGGAGAAGTTTAAGCTTTGCACAGTGAACTTAAACTACTCCATCAAGAATGAGCTGGCCAGGGTCCGTGGGAGCCGCAGACTCAAGAGAGCAGGGAGAAATGCTTTCCAGTCCCTCTCATCACAAACTGTAATTAACATGAAAACAGAAGATATTTGTCAAGAGGTTTGTAATCTTTTTTAAGAAAAAAGTCAAAGATGCAGTTAGTTTCAACATAGCAATATTTATACAGTGTGTGTGTGTTTATTTGTTTATTTATTTATTCAACCACCGTTCAAAAGTTTTGGGTCGGTATAGGATTTTTAAAAACACTTACAGTAATATTGTCTCATTAATAAGTAAAAACAGTAATATTGTCTCATTTTATTACAGTTTAAAATATTGCATAAAATATAAAACATTTCTTATTGTAAATGTTGAAAAGTGAGTGTGCTGCTTAATATTTTTGCAGAAAATATACAAATTTTCTAGGATGTAAAAAAGTTAATCTATTATGGTCACTTTTGATGGATTTAATGCATCCTGGTGGAATCAAAATATTAATTTTATGTTCAAAAATATTAATTTTTAAGTTATGACAGTCAAACATTGACCACTATACATAATTTGCTAATTTGTAGGAATATAAAAAAAATAACATATGTTTAAACACATACACACAGTATACTGGATATTTATTTTACAGTTTTACAAATTGTATGTACTTATATGTGCATTTTGAAATACTGCATGTGCATTTCTTTCTTTTTAGCTGTCAAACCTGAGATTCCCAGAGAAATATCTCGAAACGGTAAGGGAAAATTTCATAGATGGCAGAACGATTCTCCTCAGCGACCCCAAAGACCTCAGGCAAGTCCTGCAAATGACTCTGGGTGAATGGACGTCTTTTAAAATTCATTTCCTCGGGGTCATACCTTCTAGTCAGCCAGCTCAGGCAAAAACTCTTCCAAACGCCACCAAACCTGGAGTGGTCATATGCCTATCTGGCTATGGCCAGTAAGCAGTATAACTGACCTTGAGGTTTGCATCACTGCATTTTTACTCCTGTGCATGCTTTCAATGGACTAAGAATGTTTCAGGAAACAATACCTCATTCCTACAAAATATCATTGCTTTACGGCAAGGCTGTAAATGGACACCAGCAAATCAGACTGCTCAACAAATGATGACACTTAAAAATGGAGCTTTGCTGTGCAGAAAACTTTCTGTCTTCAAAAAGATCAAATTTGTAACATGCATTATTTATAATGGGAATAAAAAGGTTTGTTTCTTTTAACCATTAAGAGGCTTTTTCCAATGATTCTAAATGAAATAACATACTGAGTGTCATTTCTGCATTAATAAAAAATAATAAAGGAAGCAGCATTTTCTGCAATGTGGAGCATAAAGGGTAATACAAAATGCACCTAAGCGTAAATATTAGCTTCCTTAATCTTGATTAATGTATTGATTCTATCTATTGATTGATAATACAAACCTTGCAGTACTGTGCAACCATCTTCTATACAAACGTTAAAAAAAATGTTCAGCTTGTCTACACTTATTCCCTACACATCCACACCTGAAACACAGCAGCTCCAATGATAACACCATTCATCGGGTTACCGTCAGACCATCGATCCGATCTGTGAAGGAAAAATAAATATAATCACATAAGGCATTGGACTTTACAAGCCAAATTTTGTGTTTGTAAATTATAAGGTTTCTGTGCATCAAGACTGGTTACATAAACAATCTGCTCGTCAAACAGAGATGTGTTTTTTTTTTTTTTTTTAATATAAAAATATTAAGTATTAATATTTTTATATTTTTAATATTAAATATTAAAAATCTAAAGCCTAAAAATGAAACAGCATGGTATATTTTGAAAAATATCTCAGAGGTCATTTGTACAAGGTCCATATCTATACACATAAAATGTTTATGGCCACCAAAGGTTCATCTCATACAAAGTTGAAACACAAGCGCAATAAAGCACTGCCACAAAACATAAAACACCTACAAAAATCCACATGCACATTTTGCAACAATCAAACAACCTCATATTCCTTTAATCTAAACTAAGGAAATACTACAGTATGTCATGTTGCACGTGAACCATTTCTCATGAAATTCCCATGGCAGCTCCAAAGTTCCTGGTTTCATTATATCACTCTGAGTTTTTCCATACAAAAACTTTGACAGTGTTCAGAATCTGTACTTTGACACTTTAGTTTTACTTTCTATAAAACTTTAATATAGGACTGAATGACAGCGTGCAGATGTTTTTTTAATCGCACTGCCTGTCACTGAGTTTTACTTTATGCTCTGTGGGAATGGGGCTTCTGAGAAAGCGGAGAAAATATATATCTCCCATGCAGCTCAGCGAAGACCTCCCACGGATCTATGGCGGAACATAACACTAATGCAAAAGTTTGAATTATAAGTTATAATAGGCAAATATGCACCACTGTGCAAGCAACATGAAACAACATCCTAGAAAATATGAAAAAATAGCATGCATAATGGTACTTATATATATATATATATATATATATATATATATAAATATATATATATATATATATATATTTATATATATATATATATATATTTATATATATATATATATATATATATATATATATAAATTATTCTACGTTATCCCTGCTGAAAAAAACAGCGTATGCTGGTTAGGTATGTTTTGATGCTGGGATGCTGGTTTATGCTGGTTTGTTGCTGGTCCTTTGCTGGTTTGTGCTGGTCCATTGCTGGTTTATGCTGGTCCTTTTGCTGGTTTGTGCTGGTTCTTTGCCAGCACATGACCAGCATAAACCAGCAAAGGACCAGCATAGACCAGCACAAACCGGAATAAACCAGCATCCTAGCATCAAAACATACCAAACCAGCACACGCTGTTTTTTTTCAGCAGGGATGACAGTCAAACATGTACCACTATACACAATTATGCTAATTTGTAGGAATGAATCACACTAAATCCTAGTTACATACATTCTAAAACTGCTTGAAATTACTTCTTTATGCATCTAACAAGACGTGATGCTGAAACTGCATGCAGTTATTACGGTTGCTTTTATTGAATCTTCTCCTCAAGCGCAGTCAAGACAAACCAATCGACAAAGAGAGGTCGGCCGGTGTGTGCCGGACTGAAATATGACTCTCAAATTGTGAACATCAAAGTGGGGGTTCATATGAAATCGATATCATGCAGACATATTAAGGGAATTTAATGGGCCAGGAAAGGGGGAGAGGGTATTCTTACCCCTCTCATTCAGAATCAATGCAGGAAAGCGTCCGTGGTGTAAGCAGAGGAAATAGCTACACAGTACGGCGATGTGATTTTAAAATAAAATTGTATCGATGGATTCTTTACATGGAAAATGAAAACAACGAGTTCTGCTGAGGGTGCATAGGGTAACGTTTAGATGAACACAAGGAAATACTTTAAAATACAATACTGCATCATGCAGCATTTTCCTTTCAGGTTGCTTTCCTGGTCTGAAGGGGCTGTTAAGCACATAATGTGCAATTGTGTTGAAAATGCTTGGGGAAAATGCTCATGTAACATGTAGCTGAGTGGTAATTTCTGTAACTACCAGTAACATCAACAATATTTGATATCAGGACGGATGAGATGTGCATTGTGCCTATGAGACAAACAATAAGCCGTGGCATTGATTACGGAATTTGACACATAGAGATGGATAGTAAACCACCATCTCACGCCACAAGTGTAGTGAGTTACAGTCGGACACACAGAATATGGCTTTATGGCTTTTCATACCAGCCTCCATTTACATGTGGCTTTTAGAGCTATACAGAGTGTTTTACTGAAATTAGATGGGATTCCCTCATGTCAGCCAATTTAATAGGGGTTCTCCCTTCTTGATTCTGTGCGGACCACTTGGTGAAAACCCCATAAATAAGGGGAATTGCTTTTGATGGTGGACTTCGGCTATGTAGAGAAAGGCTAGACAGCTGAGCCTCGCACAAGCTCTGATTATATCATGTCTCCCGCTGTGAAGGCTGTAGGCTAAGGGTAAAACTAATGAGGAAGTATTTCCTTGGCATTTGCAATTTCTCTCCGAAGGCCAAGGTCGACAAACGCAGCAGCTCAGCTAACAGAGACATCGCTCTCAGAGCAAACCAAGCTAAACCGGGAGATGAACATTAAACTCCATGAACAGACCGACTGGGGGAGAAACAGAGGATAGGCAGCCATTCAACATAATCATAGCTGTAGCTCAAACGAGGTTTTTAAAGCTAAATGGATTTTGCGATGCAGGAAATCCCAACACGAAACATACCGTGGCGCATTGACCGTGGATGAACGGCTTAATTTGTGCTAGTGTGAAATTATAGATCACATTTCTCTCTGGCTGAAATGTAATTAAACATTCACAGCTGTATTGACTTTACTGATGGATATTCGCAGTTAATAAGCCACTTGTGGCTGACACAAATTCAATATGGGTAATATCTCTATTCTGGAAGAGATGGCGTAAGGGTCGTCTGTCACATCTCTAAACAGAAATAGCCGTAAACAATCGTTCCCAAGTTCACAAGCCTGATTGATCTGATTGTGCGGCATATTTAGAGGGAAATATTAAAAGAACAGAAGGAAAAAAAAAACTCATGTTGTTCTGAAGCCATATGCTGTTATTTTTCTCATGCAATATTTTTTTTTTTTCAAAAATCCTACTGCTCCTTTCCAAACAACATAGTGACCACAGAAGCTATAAAAATTCTAAAAAGCACTGTAAGTACTATAAATATATTTTATTCTTCTACTGAAGTAAAACAATACCTTTGTGTGAGGAACAAACTGAAAATGTAGGTATGTAAATCTTTGTCTGCATTTTATGATGCTTTTATGTTGTTTTTGAGACTTCATATGCAGTACATTGCCACTATTAACCGAGTATACAAAATAATCTTAACTATTTCCTCTTTGTGTTACAGAAGAAAAAGCATATTCATATGCAGTGAACATTCTATACAAGAAAGAATAAATACATACATGCACACAAATTACGCAGCACAAATGTTTTCAACATTGATAATAATAAGAAGAAATTTTTCTTAAGAACCAAATCATCATATCAGAATGATTTCTTAAGGATCACGTGACACTGAAGACTGGAGTATAATTTTTTTCATATACAAACCTTGATTTCTTCTTTTATCCACATGTCATCAGGCAATATCAGGAGCAGGAAAAAATAAACTACAGAAATGTAAATGTTTCAAAACAAAAAAAAACAAAACAAACAAAAAAAAAGGTATTAAAGGTTAAATTGTGGTTTCCGATAAAATCACACATTGGAGAAGCCACATACTGGAATAACTTCTTTGATGAGCACTTGTGAATACAATCTACTGGAAAAGCATGAGCATAACCCTGAAATTTACACTCTTCAAGACTGTGATGTCTTGATTAACAGCCTGGAAATACAAGAATAACAGCTTTAATGAACCCTAACCATAGTTGTAAAAGAATAAATAAATAAATAAATAAATCTTCAAGAACAAAAAAAGAATATGCGGGTAGTAGACATCACAAAACTAATATTAATGCACCCACTGTCTTAAATGAACTTCAAATATGTTTGAAACTTTTTAATTAGGACAGCAAGACCAACAGGGTGTGATCACAAAATAAAACTGTGACATCCGCTGTGCGTAGGCTGAGGTAGGTGTAATTTTAGACATGATATTCAGTTTGAGCTTTAGTACAACCAGCAACCCAAGCAAATAAGCCAATCAGATACGTCTGACAGATGAGAGGTATTCGGAGCAGTTTGTAATTGGAGTGTTGATTGACACGTGGAGGATGGTGACCTAAAGATAAGTCTCAAAATAACGGTGGTAACGGTGTTCGCTTCCTGTTGCGTATTAGTTGCAGCCACGCAACACTGACAGACTGATAGGAGCACGATTGTCTGTTTATAGATGATAGACTAAAACAATCCCCATTTGCCTAAAGCTCGCATGAATGAGTGGAAACAATAGCTTCTTGATTGGCACATTGTGTACTGTGAATTTAATGTCAGCGCGTGCACAGGTGGATATTTGTGTTTGTGTAAATGGCGTGTGTGGGCGGGTGTTTGTCTGTGTTTACCTGCACGCTGTGCGTCTCCTACACAAGAGATCCACAATGCCATTACACAGACTTGTTTAGTGTCTCGCTGCAGAAACCTGAATCAGAATCACTTCATTTCAATAGAATTTGCCCTGTATTTCAAAACAGAAAAACATAATGTGCGAATGACAATGAAAACAACAGGAACAGCACATTGCAATTACACACATAAAAATAAAAATATTTTAAATAAAAATAGAGGAATAGAAGAAAAAAAGGTTTTTCGGAGTAGTTTGAATATCCACTAGACTCAAACTATGTATGCTCTTCTGTGTCAGCCGCAACACAAGGATATGTTTTCTATGTGTATTTACACTTTGAACGAAAACAGTGTTTTTGTTGTGGCTTCTCCAATTTTCTCCAAAATGGTGCGTAATTATTATTGTTATAACTGAAAACAACTTTACAAAAACTAAACATTTTAAAGACCATAAGTCTTGCCTCTTTGTCACCATCTCTGTTTGAAACCTGCAATTGCAGTTATTTGTGGAATTATCTTTAAATTTGTTGTGAGTCGGCACAGCGCGGATAAATTTAATGTTATGTGGAGTATGTGTGGCTGTCAGACACTGCACTGGTGGGGATATTCACTGTACTTCGGAATCACAAATTCTAGCCTATGTCTTGGATGTATGACCCAAATAATAATTTTCACTGGATATTGTCATCTGA
>SCHK01257474.1:0-14599 GCA_004124795.1 Poropuntius huangchuchieni
ATTAAAACTCATTAAAAACGTTTAAGAGTCAAACAAATACTTTTTAATTTCACTGGGTGTTTAAACTTGCACAGTTTCTCATAGCTAATGAGGAAGATGCAAAAAAGAACAAAGGCAGAGCTGAACCTTGAGTTACCTTGAGCTTATATACACAGACTTTGACCAGAGTCAGCATCCAAAACAGCCACAGAATAGCAAACAGCTATAGTGTAGGTGTAAGACTAAGAGAATGATGATTTGTCTTTAAAGAAGAGTCCCGCTAATGATTGAACACATCTACAATATCAATACACATGTCAAAAAGGTGCACTGCTACTGGAGCCAAGCCATTCTCTTCAAAGCTATTTTTTCAGCACAGACGTAGAATACATAGATTTTGCTTTTGAACTCTTCCAAATACATCAATAGCACTTCCACCTCTCTTCCACTTCCGCTCTTTCATTCTGAAAGACTGCTATACACACACACACAGCGCAATGGAAGTCAAGGCCTGTATTTAAAGCTCTGTGGATAGCAACGCTTAATATAATCCAAACGTCTACAAGTCTGCGGTCACCCCATTCTCTCATTTGTGTGGTCAGGCTTACTGTTGGATGAGTGTAAGGATGAGAAACGGCCAGATCTGACGAGCTGGAGTCAGTGAGGAACCAGCAGGCGGGCTTATTAACAGAGCCCACTGCCTCCACAGCTCAATCACTGAACATACTGTCTCTCTTTACTTTGTCTTCCCTCACTCTCTGCTCTCCCTTTGTCTCTGTCAGTGACTGAATGATGTCTGTTTCCACGGAAACTCCTTCAGGCAATTAGGTGTGCAAATATCGCAGAGCGGTGCAGAAAGGACAGAACGAGCTGAAAAATGGGGTGGGAACAAAGCAAGAGTCAAAGAGTCAAACGTGGATCCGTTCCAATAGCGGGTTGCAATGCAGGATAGCGGTTACAAGCCAGTGTAGCCAAAACTATTAAGCTATATAAACAACAACGTGTGACTGATAAGGTTATTGAGCATTTGGTAGTGTAATAAATAATAGGCAGTCATTTGCTGGGTTTGATCCAGAAGTGTGCATAAATAACGCATGACGTGTTGCAACAGCTTGGTATAAGACCCTGCAACTATACACTAAACAAACAGCTTCTGTCTATCATTTGTTTTTCTACAAAATAAGCCTTCAAGGAGATTACCCAAGATGCTTAGTAAGCCAACGGTGGAGTTGTTGTGTGTGCACCAGCGGATAAGTCACACAAACTGCACGGTCAGCAATCGTGAAGGTAGTCTCATTTCGACATCATATGAGCCTGAGGTATTGAGCCAACCTTGGGTGCCCTATCAGGCAGTAATGATGTGCTTTAATAACACACTTTCATAACTTGTCACATATCCAGGGCAGGGGGAAAAAAAGACATCAAGTCACCACGACAGGCAGCTTGCCTTGGTCTGTGAAAAAAAAAAAACACTCAACAGTTTCTTAACATCTCCTGTGCTTCTCTCATTGCATTACAGAGGCATTCTGTGCATGTGCTTAACCTCCCCTTGACTTCACCGTGTGTGTGTGTGTGTGTGTGATTGTTGTACTGTAAGGATGAATGTAACAGCTGTGGGTGAGGCTGCGGCCTTATGGCGTTAGCTGAAACTTGATCCAGCAAACTAATCCTCTAATGACTGGCTCTCAATTAACATGGAGCCAAGCTGTTTGTCCTGAAAAGAGTAAGGACCACTTCTCTGTCCTCTCTTTACCTCTTTATCCATCTGTTTGTTCCCTCCCTACTTATGCCAGGTGCTCTCCATTCATGCCCAGTACCAGATGGTATTGTGGATAGACGATTATAGCATTGTCTAAAAAGGACACCATATTTTTCTCTTGGAACTAATTAACTAAAACTAACTAACTAACAGATATTGGCAGTCATTTACAGTCTAAGACAACTGGTACTAACTAATTAACTAACTTACTAAAAAACATACTGACATTAAATGCACATTGTAAGATTCTTGGAATCTTGAAACTAACAACTAACTAACTAAGTAACTGAGTAACTAACTGATACTGATAGTCATTTACATTCAAAGACACTTGGCACTAATTAACTAACAAGCATATACTGACATTCATTTACAATCTATAACTAACTAACCAATTAACTAATATTCTGAAATTAATTTACATTCTGAGAGGCTTGGAACTAACTAATAGATACAGTCATTTACATTCAAAGGCACTAACTAAATAACCAACAAACCTACTCACATTCATTTACAATTGAAACTAACTAATTAACAACTAACATACTGTCATTAACTATACGTTCTAACAGTCTTGGAACTAATTAACTAAAATGAACAGATACCTATAGTCATTTACATTCTAAGACCCTTGGCACTGATAGACTATACAAACTAGACATACATAAACATACTAAACATTACATTAACACACTAACACTTTCTTTCTTTCTCTTACCTTATTCCCTTACTTTTATTTTTAATCATATACAGACACAGCGTGCTGTCCAATTAAGTTAACACCTTCAACTCAATTAATCAGTCAATTGTAATGCATTCTCCATATCAATATTTGTCATATTAAATAAATGTCATCACAACATTTTCATGGCAAACAAAAAAGTTTTATGCTGGGCATGATGGCATTCCTTGAAGTACACCGGAGAACCATGTAAACTCCAGGGTATGGAATGAGATGATGAATATAATAACTGCCATGGTGTATATCAAAGTACAATACTATCATCTGATATCACAGCAATACTATTGCAACATATTCTTTTAGAGGAAAAGATAAGTACATCTGAGGTCACTATACTGTGTCTACAGAGACACTGAACCTGTAAATAGATAAGATTACAAAAAGTTATTATGAAATGCTAGATAATACATAAAAAGGGAAATTCATGACAGGATGACCACACATCATAAATATCCGGGGCATTTTTGGCACTTTCAGAGTCTTTTATTTATTTATTTTTGCCTGGTGTACCGTTGTTTATAATGTAGGATTCACACTGCATTCGTAAGCTCAGTTCATATGTGACACAGCAGGTGTCCCCATCCCACCGCTGACTGACAGATGCTGATGGGCCAATTAAAAGGCATGACAGCATTGCTCTGACTCCCTTATCCAAATGCTAATTTCCCACAAGCCTCTGGATTAACACACAAAATCTGAGCCAGCTGCTGTCATCTGCCGATTAGAGACAGAAGAGAACAAACACACATGCAAACACACTTGGGCTGCTTTTTAATGTCCATGCTATCCATCTTAAAGCAATAAGCAAGATTTAGACTTAATGTGTCCTGAGTCATAGTATCTTGAATACAGTGTTTGGCGAATTCATGAGAGCTTTTTGAGCAAATATTGATCGCAATCCATTATTACTTTCTGGTGAACATCTTGACTATGCTGGTCCACCAACTAGACCAGCACTAAACCTATCGGTACCAGCATGAAAATTCTGGTTTAAGCTGTTTTTAGCAGAGCATGACAGCCTTAGCCTTTAGTGTAGGTGTTTTAAGAGACTAAAACATCAAAGGGAAGAATATAATACAGCTTAGCAAACATAGCTTAGGTCTTAAGGAACAGATGTGGCCCAAACAGCACTAGTGAGTCACACACACACACCCAAGAGAGCCTGAGAGAACGGTAATCTCTCCGATAAGATGCAGACGACCTTGCCAACTTATTAGACGAGTGCCTCAGGCCAGCAACACCATGCAGTGCTAACCCACTGACCCATATAGCAGCCCTCTCCACTTAGCTAACACATCTCAAACAGACAGAGAGACATCTCTCTGTCATACAGATGCTAAAAAAAAAAATAATAATAATATTGTTAATATAAATAAAAATACATAATATAACTGAATATTAAATAATGTTACAAAAATAATAATACAATAACAATTTTTATTTTATTTTTTGTCATTTTTTAAAAATTTATTATAAAAAGGGCCTTTAAATTTTTTAAATAAATTATTATAGAAAATAACTTATATACTATTAAAATATTTAGTATTGCACATCTTCAAAAGACACATATCCCAGCACTACCACTACATTGTTGCATGTTCCTATATTGGCAAGCAGATTCAAGGGGACACTGGGACACTGTGTACATCTCAGGGATTGTGTTTACACGGATTGTGTCTTTCCCTGTTCGTTTCGATCACAGATTGACAGTAATTATCTATGTAGCACGCGTTCTACATTCTCTGTATACCTGCCCTCGTCTTGTCCTCTCCGTCTCTCTCTCTCTGATGCTGAGACTGAGAGAGCATGCTATTGGAGTGGGGATGTGGATCAGACGCTATTGTGTGATGAATCATAGCTAGAGCTAATTGGTGTTTTAATCCCTGACAATACAGGGCACAGTGACAGCAGCCTTCTGCCAGTCAGAGAGCAAATGAGAGAGAGAGAAAGCACAGACAGATAGAAGCACTCCGCCATCTCTCAATTATATCTACTCTGTGTTACACATTCACAACGGGGCGGCACATGTCAATTTCCCGCTCATTTCTTGGTCGGACGCTGGCAATTAGTGCAAGTTTATATGCAGGCAAACGGTTCTCTGTTCATCTTCCTCATTACGGATGGCATAATGGATGCTGGATGCGGACAGACTGGCTGGCTGACCTCATAATCACAAAGACTTATGGGTCATAGACATAGCATTGAACGATGCAGCATGTAATATGGTGAACAGTGTCACTGTCTGGTCCGTTCTGCTCACAATGTCAGGCATCCACACGCCACTGAAGAGTTTTGATGATGTGCAATATGAAATATTTTGATAACTGAATAGTTCTGAATGACTAGTCGACTAAATGTTTTAAAGGAAGCTCTAAAAGATTGATGATAAAGATTTGTGTGATCAGACATGTTTGTTACGAGGTGTGCTCACAAGATGAGTTCTTCCTTATCAAAAACAACTGGAAAAGGCACAAGAGAATGAAACAGAATGCAAAATTGTAGGGTTAGTAAGATTTTTTTTTTAAATGTTTTTGAAAAATATCTTATGCTGACTAAAGCTCTATTTTAAAAACAAAAATACAGTAAAATTAATTTAAAGAACAGCATTTATTTCAAATATAATTTTTGGTAACATTAAAATGTGTTTACTGTGACTTTTTGATCAATATAATGTGTTGAATAAAATATGATGCCATTTTATTATTATTATTATTTTTTTTAAATCTTACTGACCCCAAAGTTGAACTGTTTTAACTTGACGTCACCTGAAATCTGTAAAATTTATGACAAATAATTATTTTAATCAAGGCTGTGAAAAAAGATGAAATGCATTTCTCTTAATTTCAAGCCATTTTATTTCTACTTTTATTTAAATTTGTTTTACAGTTGTAGTTCCTGTTTGCTACTTCAATTAAAATATAACTAGAAAAAAAAAATCTCAATATAATTCAGAATGGTGCCAAAACCTATGGACAAATACAAGAAGACAACACATCGGTCAGTAACTATGTGTCCATCCAAAGTTACGAATTAAACTTATGCGCAAAATTGGAATATCGCATAAAATATTGGCAAAAAAGCACTGTTTTCATCCAGTGAGTTGAAGAAAACAAAATCATCACTTCCTGATTAACTTGCAATGAGATCGGTCCATNGTACGCAAAATTGGAATATCGCATAAAATATTGGAAAAAAAGCACTGTTTTCATTCAGTGAGTTGAAGAAAACAGAATCATCACTTCCTGATTAACTTGCAATGAGATCGGTCCATTGATTGGTTCAGTTTTATGCTGTCCCATTACAAAGTCACATGACTTTTTTTGATGCACATTAAGGAATATATTCTGTAAAACTGTTTATGTGCATGTTTTCTTACTGGATAAAAAAAATTATCTGACTTAGTCGAGCGCATACATTTTTTATGCGCGTTTTTAGAATTTTTGTGCATCTTGGCGTTTCCATCCAGTGTTTTTTAATACAATATCCCAAAATGTGCATAAAAATAGGTGGATAGAAACTTAGCTAGTGAAGTCAATCTACATGTATAAAACAACAAAATAAAATGCTATACAGTCCTCTCAACAATGAGATCTTAACAGAAATGTGTATTAGTTAACCACCACCACTAAAATATTAGTGCTAAAGCAGAAATTTGGTTACAATTCTAAATAAGCTAATCATCTAGTCACACAGGTGCACTAGTTGCCATCCTGACCCATCCCAAGCACGTGTACCCAGTGAGCGCAGTGGTGAGGCTTGTTCAGGGCCTGCCTGCTGCTTTTCATTTGCAGTGTGATGAATCATAGCAGTAGTGATAAACACTATTCCACTGCCGTGCGGATAACTTCTCAGGGTGCTGTCACTCACACACACACAGTACGCAGCAGAACAGACAGACGTGGGCTCCACCGAGGCAGAGACGCGTCTTACTTCTCACAGTTTCCTCGCTCTCCCTCTCTCTCTCTCTCTCTCTCACATAAAACCTGCACTCGCCTTCTCACAATTCGTACGCACACACCCATAATCAGACACAAACATCTCTTTCCCACACTNACACAAAACCTGCACTCGCCTTCTCACAATTCGTACACACACACCCATAATCAGACACAAACATCTCTTTCCCACACTCACACTCGTCTGAGTTCCTGTTCTCACACAATCAGTGTTTTCAGGCTTCCCTTACAGATACTCAAGTATTCTCGCAGAGTTCCTCTCACTCACATGTGTTATAGGTGTGTTATAGGTGTGGCGTCTCAACTTATTGAGATGCCTACTAAGCATTTTTGAGCATCACAGGCATAATGTCTCATAACCTAGAGAGCTGTCTACTTAGAAAGCATTTCTAGACAATAAGTCTATCATGCCCAAATGTGCTGTTTGATTAAGCAGCTCACTAGTTTTTTAAACACTGTGCACCATGATGCCCCAAAATGCTGTCTCGCTATAATTCATGAGACATCAAGCCTATAATACCCCAAACTTCAGTCCAATTAGGAAGCTATTTATTTATTCCTTTAAAAATGATGTCTAAGGAGGCAGCTCACTGTGTTCTGGCACAATCTCTCTCTTTCTCTTGTGTTTACATTATCTCCTTCTTTCTGTTTCTCACAGTCTCTTACCCTGGACACTTTAAACTCATAAGTATCTATTCCAAGACCTATTTACCACAGAGGAGTCTGATTCAGTCAGACAGCTCTGAGTGTGTGTTTAATGAAACTAGTTTGCTATTGTCCGCTGAGATGTGTAATAAGTCAGTGTTGGAAGCATGCTTGCATATATATTAAAATTAAGCCTGGGGTTTTAGACTGTGCTGCACATATCTAAAAATGTCACAGCTTACATTTTTCCGACCTCATCTTCCTTGCTGCATTCATTACCCATGTTTCTCTCTCTTACTGTCGCTGCATTCCACAAGGAAAGGTGCTTAACAGCCTCCTGCACGCGACTTAAAACGTGCAAAACACCTAAAACGTGTATATAAACCCACAATCCTCAGAACAAATCTTAACACTACTTTGGAAACCGCAAGCTTCCAAGTGCATTTCAGCGATCCGGTCCAAAGATGGCTTTGCCAAACACCTCTTGAGATTCACAGAATTCTCTCTCTCTCTCTCTTTCAAGCATTACACATTGCTTCACTCATTTCATACAATTTTCCAGCAAATAAAGACATGCTTACTAGAAGCTTTGAAAAGATTTCAAACGGTCTTCGGACCACTTACTGAGTTGCTCTTTCCATCTGAAAGGAAGAAAGAGGGCTCTTTCAACTTCAGATGAGGGGGCTTTGAGAGTGTCCCACTCTGCTCTCTGTCCCCTGATACGGAAACACACCAGGGAGGAGAAGACTCCGTAGAGCGACACCGAGGCCAAAGCAACCTAATCCATATAAACAGGGCTGAAATGACACTGATAGGATTCTGCTTATGGGCTTGGCTTACTGGGTTGCTTATTAAATTAATACTTTGAAGTCCTGTACAATGACAAGTTTTATGAAGGGATATCACGCTTTTATTCCTTCAACATTGACAATTCAATCAACGAAGTGAAACGTTTAAAAGGAATGAGGCGTTTCATTTGTGAAAATGAAAGTGATTAATAAAAAATGTCAGTTCCCAAAAAAATAACAGCGACTTTTGTGATCGTAATTATCAATGTTTATTTATTAAACNCTTCCCAAAAAAATAACCGACTTTTGTGATCGTAATTATCAATGTTTATTTATTAAACACCGGTGCCTTTTTATTATACAGCTGTTGCTACTTTAAAAAGGCAGGTTACTCAGCATTGTGCAGTAATGTGTTTTTACCATGGTAAAAACATTCCAAATTTTATCATTTACTCATCCTCATGTCATTCCAATCATACATTACGCTCTTTTTAAATGTGTCAAAATGTTTTTTGTACATGCAAAGGGTCCAATTTAATTTGGACCAGAAAGTCCTTCACAATATTTCTTCTTTTGTGTTGCGCAGAAGAAATGAAGTCATGCAGGTTTTAGAATGACATGAAGAAGAGTAGGCTAAAAATATAACATCCACAGGTATGGATGTTTGAACATGGAGTTTCTTTCATGGAGAAACAGCTAAATCTACCAGATGACTCTCTGAATCTCTGTTCTCTAAGATGTGAGGAGAAAAAAACACCTTGAGGTTGTGCTATCAAATAAAGCTCAGAGGGTTACAAAAACATGCCTCTGGCTTTAAAATGCCGTTTCACACAAACTGTCTGGCTTATACACACACAGTGTCTGCCTGGCAAGAGCGGATTAGAAAAATGTGTTTCCAAAACACATGCTGATGATGGGTGAAGGAGAGTTTCAAGCCTTTACAAACACAGAGGCTCAGTGTTTAGGGTTGTGAATGGTATGATAGCTCTGAGTGCTTGAAACTCATACATAATCACTTGCACAACACACAAAATATGCAACCATACATGCACCAAACTCATAAGCATGTCTCCTGTGAATATCACAACGACAGCTTCTACTCATTAACCTTAATGCTATGCGAGTTGTATAAAACAGCTAAGCTAACCAGCAATGTTTTGAGCCTTCCTGCCTCCACTGCCATTGCGTGTTTCATTGTTCCTCACATTAATAATGAATACATGCCTGCAGCAATGCCCAAGCTTCCTGAGGGACATCGAGAGAGAAGAACCAGACGCCATCTCTTTACACTGTGGTCTTGAACTAACAGGACAGAAGACAAGATGCAGTACGCAGGCTCCCTTTACTGGCTAACTACACCTGTGTGTTGAAATACCAACAATTCATGGTAACATCTCATGCAGTGTTGACATAGAACATAGTGTTGTTGTAGCTGAACCAGTAGAGCATGGCACAGCAAGGTCAGGGTTTTGATTACAAGGAGAAAAAAAAGAAGGCTGCCTTATGAGTATTCTCCTTGAGAAACAAAACATCTTGAACCTGCCTGAGCTGGTTTGCTGGTCTTCTACCCTGGTCAAGCTGGTCTATTGGTTGATTTTTAAAGGGCTTTTGGTGCTTTCCAGCTGGTCACCCAGCTAAACACCAGCTTGGCCAGACTGGGAGACTGGCTAGACCAGAGGTGTCTAATCCTGCTCCTGGAGGGCCACTGTACTGCAGAGTTTAGCTCCAAACCTAATTAACACACCGAAGCAGCTAACCAAAGTCTTCAGGATTACCAAAAACTTCCAGGAAAATGTTCTGGCCAGTCTGAAGCTAAACTCTAAACACCATGAACTAATCCCCCTGGAGCAATTTGTGGTTAATGGTTTTCTCTGGAGTAAACTGGTGATGGAATTGAACAAGTAATATTCAGGTTTCTGAGCCTTAATCACTACACCAAACCAACCCAATTCAAGCAAGTTTACAAAACCTCCAACCTAAAACCTAAGTATCAAGCAACTATTCAGATATAACTCTGGAGAAAGTGTGTACTTACGATCTAGGCCATTGATGTAACGCATGGTGATCTCACAGTGGCCCCACACCGCACTGACAATGGGGTACAGCTTTTTGCCTTTAAGGCCTCTGAAGGCCACTCCGAGGTACTGTCCGTCCACCATGAAGCTCAACGTGCCCTCATCCATGTCCAGGACCACCATCAAGGCATCTGGCAGCACAAAGGCCTCCTCTGGTTCCAGGAAGCTTGGGTATGTGGGTGCAGAAGAGGCCGGCCGGTTCTTACTGTTATGGTAGAGCTTGTTACGTCCCAGGTCCCAGCCCCAGGACTCGCTATCACTGCCAACTAAAGAAGTGTAGCCCACCGAGTGCAACGGGGCATCTGCCGTGGACACGCCCACCACTGCATGTGTGCCCCGTTGCCTAGCAGGCCAATGGATCCTCCAAACGTGGAGTCCTCGTGTGTATCCCACCCTTCCACGAATGCCATCTGTACTCTGGGCAACAGGGTGCCGATGGAAGGTGAGTTTGTCATCGTCCTTGATGAAGATATTAAGCGAGCGGTCATCCGGGTTCCAGGCATGTCGGAGCTGCTGCTCATATGGAGCGGGGGGCATGTCCAAGAGTAGGTCCAGCCGGGCTGGCTTGAAGAAATCCGGCCCTCTCAGTTCCCTCCTCAGGGGCCTGTAGGACGGCTCCCCGCGCACGTCTACGGACTTGATGCTCCCCGAGATCTTCTGGCCCATGGCTTGGCTGGTTGGAAAGGGGTAGGGAGGAGGGGAGAGGGAAGGGGTGGTGTAATGCAGGGGTTGGGCTTTTGGGTTCTGCCGTTACCTCATCAAAGCACCAAGACGTCAGCCTGAGGCCCCCAAACTCACGTCAACGGTGGCGAAGGTGCCAGCCTTACTGAAGCCCTAGGAGAAAACACATCAACATACAACGTCATTAAAACAGCATCAAAGAGTCCACGGGCTGGTTTTATAAGTGCATATAAAACAAAAAGTGTGAATCTCAAAGGTGTTAAGGATAAAAATGGTAACAGAAATAAAGGAAGCACAAAAATAAGAAGACATGAAGATGAGCAGAAAGAGAGGATCATGGCCAACCGCAGCCTGACAACGTGTGAGAGACTGCCACGGGGAAGGATGTAATAATGAGTGCTGCAGGTGAGAACGAGACACCTTCAGTATGACATACAGAAACACTGAAGATGCACATATTCACACATGTCAACTTTAGCTCAAAAACAGCTCAGCTTATGTCAACACAGAGCAATACAGACCCACACATATTGCATTAAAAAAAAAAAAAAAGTATAAATGGTATTCATTCTGAACAGCTATAGACACTTCAAACAAACGGTTTAAACTCTGGCATTTCTTGAGATTCAATCACTTAGCAGATGTATTTTAATAAGGTACTTTGAAAAAAAAAAGGCAATAAATAAATAAATCAAAAAAAAATAACTGCAGCTGTGCTTGTTTATGCGAAACCTACTGCCACAAGGTGTTGGTGACTACCAGAGCACTGCTGTGCTATCTTCTGCGATTTTAACAGCATTATTTTGCAGCTACTAGGGTCTAAAGAGCACAAAATCATGAGATTCTCATCTCTATATGGCTTGGAAGTTCAATGTCTCCACGAATGTAAGATTATTTTGATTATTATCATCATTTTTTAATAGGCTTTTTCTTTTTTTATAGATAGGACAGCACAGCGACCACAGAAAAGCACTGCATGGGAGGAGAGAAAGGGACGGGAGTTGCACTGTGTGTCGATGCACTAACCATGAGGCTATTGGCTATTGTGATTATTTTGACTGTTAATCTGATTGCATGAAAAATTTATCATCAGTCTCTGCTTATTGAAATGCACATTTTCAGGCATCATTGGTGTCTGTAACAAAAATGGCATGGGATAAGTTACGTGCAGAATATGTGCCTTAATACTGCCTCAATAACTCTATGAGTATGAGCATCAGCACTAGGGAAAAAAAGAAAAAAACAAAACAAAAGGAAGCCAAAATACAGCATTATTTATTTCTAGGTTCCTGTGAGAAAGGGTGAGAGAAGGAAAAAGAGAGAACGAAAGAGAGAGATTCAGTTCACATCAGCCTCAATGTCACAAAAATATCTCCACATTAAAAGCCCATTTTAGAGTGTGCTGGAGATGCGATACTGATGTATGAAACGCTAGCAGGAACTTCCTGCTACAGTAAGTGATGCATGGTCTTTTCCTGGAATAAGAAAGTCTCAACCCACAAAGCAGCTCTCCGAAAAAGACAGTTAGGGGATGTTTACATAAACTGTCTTATTGTGTCCGTTGCATCTGACCGTTCCAAAGTATCTAACCGTTTCTTCAGAAGAAGTTCAACTTTGAAAAACAAAGCATAGTGATAAGCAGCAGTATAAACCAGTGAATAGTTTATCCACTTCATTAATATAAACCATTAAACAAACCGACTCACTAAATGAATCAAATAAGAGATAGAAGAGTGTGTTTGATTATTAGTACACTACTGTAGCTTGTTTGTGTGATACAATTAACACTAAACAGTGTCATGTTAGACTACTACTTGTCGTAATATATGATACTGTGAAAACGCCTCAGTTACGCTATTAAAGTATGTAGGTGAGTTGGAAGTGTTGCTTCTTTTAAATAACTGCTTAAATAACATATTCACACTCAGTCAGACGAACAAACATCACCAACGTGGGTCATCGACACAAAGGAAAAAGGTCACACATACTGTACCTGAACAGAAACACATCTGAGACAGTCTCAACACATTAAGGTCACAGAAAAAGAGAGACAGGAAAAGAGAGAGCTGAATTCAGAGACAGGAAGGAGGGTAGCCAGACGGCCAGACAGTCAGAGCCCGGAATCCTGGGTAAGTGTTACCAATATTAAAGGAAAAATAAATGAGGTCATGAAAGAAGTAGGATAGAATGTGAATGTGCGCGTGTGTGAGAGAGAGAGAATGAATGAGAAAGAGAGAGAGGTTGCTGCCCTAACATGCCACTCACAGCTATCATAACGTGTGCTAGGAGTCGAGGTGTTAGGTTTTCCGTATCGTATTTCAGAGCTGGAGAGGCTCCCGCGGCAGGGCACAAAGGGTTTCACAGTCTTGCAGCCATGCAGAGGCACAGTAATGTGTTTCATTCAGGTTGTGTTTGGTTCAGAGCGCACACGTCAGTTTAACTAACATTCCCTCACTCAAACCGCTGTAGTCACTAATAACTGTAATAAACACCGACACAAACATAATTACGCTGTTAGTCTGGGAGTTGTAGACAGACTTTTAAACACTGTTCTCACATTAGGTAATTGCATAAAGGCTTGTAAAACAAGGTCTGAGAAAAAGAAACATCTGAGTAAAAAAAAACTAAATGCTCTGACGAGACAAGAAAAAGCTTTTTGTGGATCAATTCATTCCATTAAGCGCTGGATTGAGCCTGAAAATGTATAAAACTGAAAGTGCATTCGGATGCTTCAAAAATGTCCACTTCACACTAATATTTCTATATTTACGTTTACATAAAACAGAGTATTATAACTCCTGTATCAACTATCACCCAAAAGACCTTGAGTTTTGACTTCAACTGTGTTGACAGCTTTCAGTAAAGATGAATAAACAGATGGATGGAAAGACAGACAGACTGGCAGATATAGATAGATCGAAAGATAGATAGATAGACAGACAGACAGCTGGTGTGTTTCAGTGTGTCACAGCAGAGTGACTGAGTCACGCCGTAAGACGGTGACCGCATGGCATGACTGTACCGTGCCTTTGGGCGTTACACTGCTGATATAAAATGCCAACGTCAAGCTGAGAAGTGAAAAAAACGTCCACTACATCAATTACACTCGCTCTCTTCAGGGGTAATGATCCCGAACCATATGAGACACGACTAATGTAACTATAACAATCTCATTCTAATGGACCGCTGATGTGCTGTCTCCATCTGCTTAGCCATGCGAGACAAGACTACATATAAAAGCGGTCTGCCAGGGCCGTACGTCTCCACATGGGAAAATGCCCATTTGTGTTGACTTATCTATTAGAAAAACAAAAGCACTCGGCTGGTGATCGTGTCGCTGGGATGGGGCTGCTATGGCTATAAGTCAAAGAAAAGCGAAGTAGAAGTCAAAACAACCCTGGTGTAATTGTGCCCTGTGGCTCCTCTGTGGTGTGATGTCTTCAATCAAGCCAAATGTCTTTTTTCTATGCTTGGAAGCCGTTTTGGGTTATTGAAATAAAGAATAAAAATCGAAACTGGTCTTCAATCTGCAACATTTTTGGATAATAAACATCTTCCTCAATTTGCCATTCCACACTCAAGGCTCTATTTGTTTTGCTTGTCCCATCATAAAGATAGCGTTCTTTGTTTTCAGGCCCGCGTAATTGAATTTTCCGCCGCTGCGTTGCGTGTTTGGCGAGCTCCCCAGGACTCAAGAGCTTGTAGCTGTTCTGCATGACTAGAGGAATGATAATATCGCAGACCCCAGGCTACCCGCTTAAAAGGCCTGAATGCTGTTTTACACAATAGCTAGGTCTGTCCATGCAATCTGATTGGCCGAAAGGCATGAGTTGCATCTTAGAGGACATTTACTGTTAAAATAAAATGGCATGAAATGACCATGTGTGAATATACCCATTTGACTCAGCAAAACTGACAGTGTAGTTTTATTCCATGACGGATGGAGAAAGTGGACAAAAAATACTATGGAAGTC
>SCHK01257475.1:0-14989 GCA_004124795.1 Poropuntius huangchuchieni
TGTGTGTGTGTGTGTGTGTGTGTGTGATGGGGGAAGCTCTTCAGTTTCTCTAACAGAACCAGTTTGATAGAGCTGTAATCCTATCTGCTGTTGTCCTACCAAAGGCTCTAAGTGAACGCTGAAGACATGATTAAGAGTATAATAGTTCCACAGTCAGCCTTTCAGACTTTGTTGTAGATTCATCATGAATGTGAACACGGCTTCCCACTGTGTTCAGTACTGTTCGTTTAACAATATGTAACTAAGGATTTCTGAGCCACATTATGTTTTGCTTTGTTCCTATTGTCAATATTTTCTGTTTATATTATTTTTTCCCCAGCTCTGTCTACATAAAGTGTTATGGCAGAAAGCTCGTAAATGTTTCTTTTCACAACTTGACAAAGATAAATGGATAGTGCACCCAAAAAGATTTTTTTTTTTTTCCATTTACTCACTCTCTTATTGACCCAAGCAATTCTTTCTACTGTGTAACATAAGAGATGATTTTTTTTTTTTTTTTATAATTTGAAGTATGTTGGGAAACACAACACTGGAGACTACTGACTTCCGTTATATGGACAGAAATAAATTCTTATGTTACTCAGAAGAAAGTCAGTCAATTCCTTTTTCCTTTCCTTTCCTTAATTATTATATATATAGTATAGTATATATTACTATACATGTAGCACATCATTATGGGAGCTGTCAAGTCTGAAGGTTGCTGAACTAAGGCTGAAACACAAAACTAGTGTACTAAAATACTGACATAATTGTGTGAAGACTGTTAAAAAAAAAATGGTCAGCTACAGTTAGTTATGCTAAATTTGAATTTACTGCTTGACAGGTAAATTCAGGTCTACTACCTGACATGGCAAAAAAAAAAAGAAATGTTAGCTCACATTTTAGAGAAACCAAATTAATTCGCCATCATCCACAAAAGATGAAGTGTAGAAAATCAAATTGAAAAGAAAAAAAAAATCAGATAAAATATATTGACCTACCCCCCTTCTTTTATTTCAGCTATAGATGATAAGGCAAGACATATAATTTTCATTTATTGTACCTTAATATACTAAAATAGCAAAAACTAAATTAAAAATGAATAAAAACGCTATACACATTAAAAAACAAACTAAGAAAAATGACAAAAACACTTTTTACTAATTACTGTAACTAAAATGACTAAAACTGTAACTAAAATTTAAAGAACATAAAAAGTAATTCAAAATATTAATAAAAATATAATATTTTCTTAATTATTCATCTGAGACTAAATTCACTTGCATACAAATGTGTCTAAGCTGTGTGGACACAACCTCCTCAAACGACAAAAATCCATTCACTCCTTTTTAAAAAAAAAAAAAAATTCTCAAAAAACCTAAATAGTCTCAATTATCAAGCTGATTTTTTGAGCAGTGTGACATCATGGGCTCCGCCCACGGCCGCTGATGGACTGTCCCGTATTTGCATATTTCCACCCTCAGCCAGTTATATGCTGTCCGCCGTTTTCTTCAAGTTAAAGCAGCTGTAGTGATCTTGTAAGAAATACAGGTTTTTTTGTAGTTGGGTTTAAAAGTGAACATAAGAGCCCTCATTTTCTCTCGACTATCACAGTCACAGAGGATGGTGGTGAGCAGTAACTCATTATTTTAAGGGAGCGGCTCGCTGTGAACACAGCTGTTTTTGACAAGGTACCAACTCCTGGAAAATGGGCATCCAATATCTACTTGCATTAATATAATTTCACTTCGTCTTTGATAAACTGGGGGGAAAAAAGATGATGCTTAAGTTGCACAAGTTCTGAGGCTCGTACTCTCTACAGTACACCCTACTTAGAAATGCTATTGGGAATCGTGCTGTACAGATTAAGTACAACTTACTTGCTACTTAATTTCAACTTAGTGCTTCGGGAAGCTGCTCAAAGTCCATTCAGCACCTTGGACAGCGGCATCACTCCCAAGACTCCGGACTTTCTTTTATGATAATGAGATTACGTCACATCGCAAGACGAAAAACCACGCCGACAAGATGGAGAATGGAATTAGCATTTGAGTGTGGGGAGATTGGTTGGCCACTGTGTCAGAGGCTTTTTCCTGCACAATCTATTGCTCAGTATTGATTACTTTAATGCAGTCTACTGGAGAGGCTCTCCCTAGGGTACACTGACCGTCTAATGGGTGGCTGTGGCATAGGGCTGCACTAATAAGGAAACACGCTTATCAGTTCACCTCATCCTGTCTCCAAATCATTTGAACATTTTACAGAGTCACCTCTGACCCTTTGCTTCCTAGCATGCTGAATTTCAACCAAAGGTTTAAATGAAAAAGAGCACACTGCCTATTATAACAGATGATAGCGCACATATCTGTAATGAAAATTGTGACACTCTTTTTCATCTTGTTACAGTCCAGAAACAGTCTACAGCAGGGGGACGTGGATGGGGCAAGACGCCTGGGACGCTTGGCTCGCCTGCTTAGCTGTGTGGCCATCATCGTGGGCCTCCTTAGCATTATAATCTATGTGGTCGTGGCAGGTATGTCGCATTACAAACATTTATTTCATCATATAGCCGCTATTAAACAATACAGATGTGACACGCTTTATTATTTTGAGTCGAAATGAGTCGCAACGAGTTGTTTTTATAAAAAAAAAATACAACTATAGGAAAAACACATGTATTCTGAATTTGAGTGTTTTTTGATAAAATAAAGTCTTAGCTTTCAAATTATAGCAACTTTATCATGAAATTCAAATAATAAATGTTGTTTTGATGCTCTTTAATGTGGTGTCACTTGTTCATTTGCTGCTCAAAAAACATTTATTATTAACGTTGAAAACAGTTCTATTTAATTTTTCCTAAAAACAGTGATACTTTGATATTTTTTGATGCATAGGAAGTTTAAAAGAATAAAATTGATTTGAAATATGAAATATTTTATAACAATGTATCAGTCTTTACTCTCATTTTGTATCAGTTTAAAGCATCCTAGCTAAAAGAAAATCATTAACTTCTAAAAAAAAAAAAAAAAAAAAAAAATACTGACCAAAAACTTTGCAAAATGTAAATACATTTTACTTAAATAATTTTTTTTTTTTTTTTTTTACATTTGAATAAACACCTTAATTGTCAAAAAAAATAAATAAACTGAAAATATTTTTAAGAAGATTTTCTTAAAAATAAGTTATGACAGCTACCATTTAAATGATTATATAAGTATGTCACAGAAATTCATGAAGAGACTCTAAATTAGTTTCTGAGCCAAAATGACAGAGCGGTTCACATACTGTAGTTTGGTAAGCTGCATGTACTTCTGTACTCAAGTGTTGCTGTTATGATTTATATGCTCTTTTTCTGTTCTATCCTCAGCAACTGGATAGGAGGCATAGTAAGAACGAGAAACCCATCTACAGCACTACTGCAAACAAAATAAAAGCCTCACCCATGATGTAATTAAAATAAGATCTCCCTCTAAACAATAATGCCACATATGATAAAAAGAAACGAGGACTGTAGCAGCAAAATAAGATCTGATTAAATAGCAAAAATGCATGCAGTAGGTTAGCATGCTCAGTGAAAAAACTCCCATATGTTAAAAAGAACAGTAATGGCTTGCATTATGTAAATGAGAAACATTGCTGTTGTGGCAAGAACTCGCCTGAGGATGACACAAAGGACAAGGGGACTCTTTTTTTCAAAGATGGTGTTTGAAAAAACACATGGCTACGCCCGGCAAGCAGCATTTTAACCTTATATTACTCCTGGTTGATCTTGCATTTGAAAATTATGCACAGAAATATTTGCAACATAACTACTGATGTATGTTTTATAAAAAGATTTATATGTGGAGTTTAAGTGACGGGAATGAACTAGGGATGACAAGTCTTGTCAGACTTAACAGAAATGGTTACTGGGGTTGGAGATTTCATTTTTGGTTATTTATTTTGTATGTTTTGATTATTAAAAAATGACCAAAATGACCACACGCATGCCTGATCCTGTATGTGAATAACTGTCAGCATTTTTCACTACTATGTTTTTTATCTGTAAGAGTAGTGGGTATTTAAAGATGGGAATGTACATCATTGTCCAGTGTATCAAATGCTATATTCTTTCAACGGCACAATGTTCATGGAGAGCTCTGCCTTTAACCGTGAGGCTCAACTACACGTCCCATACTAGCATAGATTCTCTCAGAGAGGTAAGACTGAAATGTTACGCATGCCAGCCCTCTCTTTTCTGACAAAAACTGCTGGAGCATGGACATTCATCTAGAGGCATGCAACGGCCAGCACCATTCTGTGCCAAGACCTTTATATCAGTATGCTAAACAAATCACAGGACTATTCATCTTTACCCGGGGTTCTTTCCAGGACAGAATGCCAGTTTCCCCGTCATAAATCTCTTGACTTATCCCTTATTAATATGAGATATATATCAACATATTTATAGAAATATTTAGGCATGCCGTGGGTGGACAAAACAGTTTTTTATCTTCACCTAGAATGAGCTTGTGTTTAAGGGACTTTGCTTTGACACGTCTCACAGTGTTTATTGCATCTCTGTGACTGCTAATTCTTTGATCTGCTGACATTAATATGAAAAAACTACACAATCGGAGGTAGAGATACATAACAGCACTTCTCTGGCTAGTTAGACTGAGTGACGGTTAAGAAGGAAATGTCTACCGATGTGCTTCATTCATACTGAATTAAGTATTTTACTGCCCTGTCATAGCACTTTATCACTTACTTTTCATCAATTTTCTCATGTCCTGTTAATACTACAGATAATCCTAAAAGTATATTTTCATGTATAACCTCCTAAAAATAGACTGTTAGTACCTAAACACCTAAGACGACCGTTTCATTTATAGGCATTATGCTGTATAATGTACTCTTTTGTTCACTTTAAGCGATTATGTTACTGTGTTGTTCATAAAACCCATTATGCCATTATGAATGAGATGCAAAAATGCTGCTATGTGTCTTAAAACTGTGATTTATTATGAACTTTGCATTCTTGGTTCACTTGTATATCTGTTTTCTATGTTAGGTTACTGTGTACCTTTGCAAGTGTGAAATAAACATTAACATGCATGGTCCACAACTTGTTTGCAGTTATTGATCGTGTACAACACAGTAGCAGACAAACATCAGCAAGGAAGTCATTGCATTAGCAAAAAGCGAATTGTTAAGGATACTACACAAAGAAACACGGCTATAGACAACAGCTTTCAAAGTCTTCCTGCAAAAAGCACATATACACAAGCTTCATTTTTCATGCTACAGACTATTGCTGTTGTAAATAATGCATGGCTAAGGAAATGGCACAAAATCTACTGGCTGATTTTGCACTTCCCTGGTTCTCTGATCTCTAAGTATGGCCCTCTGCCCAGCCTTACTCCAGCACTCAGCACTAACAGCCTTCTCTCACTTACAGTGACACAAAGTACTCACAAATCTAGCCACCATCTTAAATGAGACTAAAGTGCCATTATTAGTCATCTAGCATCACAATCTGTAATGGTTTTATTTGTAAGGAGCTACATTATTTGCCTGAAGTCGACCATGAGATGATAAAAAATGTAAATCTTTCAAAATGTAATGAATTGCACATCTTTGCATGTCCATTTTTACACTTATACATATCAATGTAATTCTGCACTAGCTTTTCTATCACAATGTCACAAATACGACTTGTATCACTGACCGACGGAGAAACCCTGACATGGATATTTGTGACGTAAAACAATGGTTCTCAACCAGGGGCCGAGGATATTAGAATATTGTTGTTGACAATGGGAGGCTGTGAAGTCCAAAAGGTTGAGAATCACTAATCTAAAACAACCTTTATTGCCAATGCACCAGCCTAGAAAATTCTCAGCCATCTAGTTAGTTTGCATGCACTGGGTGACATTTCCATATTCCTCTCGTGTGCCTTAAAATGTGGTTAATATGATTTACACAAATACTGTAGTACGTGTTTTTGCATTAATCAATTTTGGTGCAGTAACACACATACCAATAAATCAATTTCCGCTTTATAGTTTAGTTCAAGAGTAGGGATGGTCCCAACGAAGACTGCAAAGTAAGAAACATCCTGGCAAGTGTGTTGGGGCAAGAAGCCAAACTCTGCAGGACATTGGCCCTCCAGGAGCAGAACTGGACACTCCTGATGTAGGCTGATTGTCACTACAGTTGCCCTGGAATAACTTCAGGTTAAGTGTCTCGCTCAAGGGCACAACGGTGACAGAGTAAGATTGTGATCTCTGTCTCCAGTTTCAGACTCACTGACTACTCAGCATCTCTAACTTTTTGGAAAGCCGCCCAGGAAACCAAGAATTACATGACCCCCTCACTCGTGCATTACTACACAGCTGCAGCTATTGATGAAATTAAGCAGAAAGGGTTTCATTGTGTAGTGCTACATTCAGAAAACACTTTTGCTAGCAGTCTACTTCAACCTCAACAGAGCAAAGGAATAAAAACCCTACAATATTCCAGAGCCATCATACCTCAAAGTTCATGAATGGCAGAGCAGGTAATGTGTGTGATGTCTCCGTTCTCACCTCAGATCAGGTAGGAGTCCCATCATAAGAACACTAGGAAAGAACAAAGTAAGGCAACATACAGAGCAAAATAAAACAATGCGGAGGTGACAAAGATTTATTCATTTATTCTCTTGGCTGGTGTAAAGAGAACATGCTTCAGTCAGCAGGGGAAGTGAGGAGGCTTCCTGTGGAGTTCTGTGTGTGGCCTATTAGCTTCCAAATGACTGCTGCAGTACCTCTCCTACAGACACATTTAGGCAGAGAAAACAACAAGGTACCTCATTTGTGATCTACAATTTACATCTTTTAGATATTTTAATGCTGTTGCCACAAAATCCACCTAAAATACAACAAACCCTCTGGAAGTATAGCGAGAAACACCTTCTTTGGTGATTTGTGATGAACCTTTGGTCAATGAGGCTCATTTCATCTCTAAAAGATCCTCAGTCCCTCGACATTTGTTCTGCATTTGAGGGCACTTGGTCAATGTTTGAACTGGAACAGCGGGAGACTGATATGACCTTTAGATAATGGACCAACAGGGAACAAAGGAAAAAGGAGGAAAGATTTTTTCTAGTTTATTGTTTTGGGGAAGCTGATGTCCCTATTGAGTGATTATATTGAGTTTGTGTGAACATCACTCTCTTTATACATCTATGGAAATGTTGGCCAGATTGTACTAGTCTAAATATGGCATATAGCTCCTGATGTGAGACTCAGCAGAAATGCTCACTTTTTTGTTATAGATTGCACATCATTTGTAATCATAAGAGGGATAGAGAAACAGGTGGTGACAATAAGATTTCCAATCCTTCCTTCTCTTTTTCTACAACCCTGCTGTGTAGAGGGCTGGTCTTACCTCTACATGCAATCCCTGTGCTAGTTTTTCATTTGCCTGGATCGATGCTTTTCAGCTTGTATATTCATCATGTTAAAGCTCTGGCCTGCTTCTGTCTCTCACGCTCCAGTTCCATAGGAGGAGCTGTGTGGATGTAAATCAGCAGACAAGTGGGCTGCAAGCGCAGGCTTGTTGGTTTAGCCAGATATTCTTATTCGAACCTGCTCTCAACTTAAAGACACATCAGTAAAAGCATAAAGCAACAGCACCTTGAAAGAGAAGGGTTAGACATGTCAAGTGCTGCAATGCAAGTGTTTTATTTTTGGACTCCAACACTCCCTTCTACCAGTGTAAAATGTCATTGATGAGAGAGTTTAGAAATATCTAAAAAATAGAAGCTTTAGAGGACGGACCTCTAGTGTTTGACACACATTTTTAATATCCTGTATATGAATAATTTATTAATTCACAAAGTACACAGCATGATGAGAAACCCTCTTACTAAAAGGATCATCAAATTAAAACCCTCTTCCGATTAATAATATACAGGAACAGCACAACGCAAAGTCGATGCTTCAGAGCATCGCTCTTGTCTCAAAGCCACTGTGTTATAATATGCTCATTGAAATCTATTCCTGTTAGTAATTTGGTCTTCGGTCCCAGTTCACATCTGAACAGCGCATCGTTTGTAGTACAGAAACAAAAAAAGGCTGTTAGAGCTAAACCCCTCCCGATGCTAAATACAAATAAGGTCCATGCTGGCCACAATCAATCCTGTTACCAGACTAGGCCAGGTGGGCTTCTGCTTTGTGGCCCCAATGGTCCGCCTCTCATTGAGCCCTTTCTCAAGGCTTCGCCACTGCTCTGCAGAACACCCCCCAAAAGAAGTTGGTTAGCTCCCCTGTCCGTCAGTGAAATGCATACAGCAGCAGAAGGATGGTGCAGATGCCAATGACTCCTCCAAGAATTAATGAGTCTCGTCTCTTCCTCAAGTTGATCCGCTGTATTAGGTTATTGATGGCAGGGAAACGGTCTGAAGTAGGGGTCAGTTAAGGAAACACAGGGATACAGCAGATTGCATTGCCTCAAACACAGACAGCAACTATTTTTCGTGGCCTACACTCTTAAAAATAAAGGTGCTAAAAAGTTCTTCACAGCGATGCCATAGAAGAACCATTTTTGGTTCCACAAAGAACCATTCAGTCAAAGGTTCTTTAAAGAACCATCTCTTTCTTACCTTTTTATAATCTGAAGAACCTTCTTTCGCCTCAAAGAACATTTTATGAAACAGAAAGGTTCTTCAGACGTTGCAAGTTCTTTATGGAACCATTTAGACAAAAATGGTTCTTCTATGGCATCGTGAAGCACCTTTATTTTTAAGAGTGTATTACAATTTAAGGCCATACAATTCTGATGTTGTTAGATTACATTTAACAGAGTTAATAAATGATTTGTGTTTAGGAAGTGTTCTATGAGGTAATCTAAATGTAAAAACAGGGGAAATGTGCATATACACTTACTGTACATATCCAAAGTAGGCAGATACCAATAAACCAATATTGCACTGATACATTAGGCAGCCCTAATGCATACACACGCTCCTTATAGAAATGAAGGATACTGGCCAGGGTGTTGACTCTGCTCTGTATAGACTTCAAAAAACCTCGCTGGGAGGTCATGTTCTCCTTGGTTGCCATTGCAATGCTGTGGACAAAAAAGATTAAATAAATAAAAACAGAAGAGTAGGTTTATTGGCACTGGCCCCTCACAGCACATATGCACTGGGAGTGGTCAAAAAGTGTTCAGATCATTGCGTCAAGGGCACAGCAGCTGTCGGGACTGCAGACGCAGGAAAAAGTTCCTCAAAGACAGCAAATGTCTCTTTCACTAGGTTTGATTTCAGACAGGAAGGCAGAAGCTACATTAATGTAATGCTCTAGAGACGTTAGCCACACACAGCTAGAAACCAATAGTATGCAGAAAAGTGACCAACCATTACATATCCATTTCCCTTGACACTGCAGAAAGTGAACACCTCATATTTTGGACAAATCAAAGGTTTTCCTGCAAAAGCTATCATTTGTCCTAGCTTAAGGCACAGTTCATCCAAAAATGAAAATTCTGTCATCATTTACTCACACTCATTCCAAACTTATTTATGACGGTCTTACTTTCATGGATCACAAAAGACGAAGAATGTATTGTNCTTTACTCACACTCATTCCAAACTTATTTATGACTGTCTTACTTTCATGGATCACAAAAGACGAAGAATGTATTGTTAATTCTTTTCCATGATTAAAATGGAAACTAAGGATTCCAAGCATCAAAAAGAATGGAGAAACCATAAAAGTATCATAAAATGGTCCATGTGTGTTATATATGAGTGTCTTTTTACAAAGCTTAAAAGCTGAAAAGACAGAAATGTGAGGCACGAATGTGTAGGGTTGCTTTATAATGGAAAGAACATTACAAAGTTTTGGACTGAAATGAGGGTCAGTAAATTAGATTAATTTTAGGTGAAATATCCCTTTAATGAATTCGAATTCTGTATTGATGAATGCTGTAATTACACTGTTGGGTAGGTCCGGTGCCACAACTTATTTGTTCTCTTCAGCTGAGTCGTGCTTTCTTGTTCCTTGTGGAGAAGATTAAATTGCTATGTGACACTACGGCTCACTCCAATTCCAACTCGGCAGGTTTGTGAGTGCAAACCAAAGCACTGGCACCCATTAAACTCTTGTCTGCCCTACTCTGCGGAACAAAAGCCATCAGATATAGTCCATCACAAGTGCTCAAGCAGACCCTACACCTCAATCATAATGAACAGGAGAGCTTTCCTATCACACCCACATAAAACAGACCTCAACCAGAATGTGTTTGAGGCAAAACCTGTCAAATTAGAGCATGACGATACAATTTTAAAGCAGTGTGCAATGCACTGACCACTGAGGTGCTAGTTTCTGATCTCTGAGGGTAAATTAGGCAGCCAAACCCCACTCACACAAACAAGGCATAAAGCACATTAAACAAGGCAGAGCACCCTGAGGAACAAAAGGTCTCTGGTGTTTTGTACTCCTAGGTGCCCTTGGTCACGAACAAGGAGTTATTTTGATATAACCTGAGTTTTGTGGTGACAGCTCTATACAGGCTCTTTATAATCTGTTTAACTTTTGTTCTCAGCCCACACTCCTGAGCATCTGTACACCATGAAATGAAGAACACACAAGCTTAATCGGATCTCATAAACTTCCTATTTGGGTGAGCAATCTATATTATGACTTCCAGTTATTGTTTGAATATGTTACCTGCAAGGAGATACACCTCTTAAAGTATTGCTTGTAAGAGATGGAGGACCAATCTGACATCATTAAAAGAGAAACATGAGCGCCCACACTCCTCAGAGATCAGAGCTATGATGAAACATTAAACAATGAGCTCTCATCTTTGTGGCTCCTGGCTGTGGGTGGTACAAAGGGAAGATAATGATTATAAGCAGCTGATACTGCATAATTTTTTGCTTGAATAAGATTGGGGTGGGATAAAAAGAGCTGCACGGACCAGGAGCTGACTTAATTAAGCACCAGTGCCGGTTGCCAGCTGTGGGGTTCCCCTAGGTGCGGCAGTAAAAGTGTAGGCTGCTCTCATGCCCCAGCATAGATCTGCAGTGAGGGAAATACGGTGGTGCCCAGCAACACAATATTCCCTTCTAAAGCACCTCAGGAAGAAGGCAAAACTGGCAGATTCATGCAAATGACACGCTTTTCTGTTAGCTTCCCTTAAAGAGAGGTAGTTCACCTAAAATTATTCTGATTCATCATTTACTCACTCTCATGTTGTTCCATACCTGAATGACTTACTTTCTTCTGCAAAACTTATGAGAAGATATTTTGCAAATGTGTTTATTTTTTTTGATTCATACAACTGAGGTCAACGGGGTCTAGTGTTGTTTTGTTTTTGAGTTATAATAATGAAATAAAACATTTTAGTCAATTGAAATAAGCCTGAAATAGATATATAATATAAATATTCGATGAAAAACCTAAGTGAAAGTTTAAGCACTAAAATTACTAACTGGAAATAAACAGTAACTAAAACTAGACTTTGAACATAAATATTAAACATAAACAAAAAGTGACAAAATTGACTAAATATCCAACATTAAAATATAAATATAAAATAAAAATATAAATAGCAATAATTTTATATATATATATATATATATATATATATATATATATATATATATATATAAATAATCTTAAAAACACAGATTTAAAGATTTAACATGACGTTATGGTTAATAAATGAAAGCATTTTCATTTTTGAATTTTAGAGTATAAACTAGCAATATCAACTCAATGCAAAAGCAATGGGTCAGTTTTTTGTATCCCTCCATTGACTGAGATCTTCCTCCTTGAGTTCATGACTCTTGGCAGGCTCTTCTTTCAGAAGAGACTAGATATTTTAATAAAACAAATACAACTGGAAACTGTTGCCATTCATGATTGTATATCCTGTGTGAGAAGTGTCTGAACTGTTTGTATGAAGTAAGACTCACCTTATTGTGTCATCAATAAGCCGATCTGAGCTGTAAGGAGACAAGAAGAAAGGAAAAAGAAAGGTGTTTAGTCAATGATAATAAGGTGAATTACTGTAGCCCTCTCTCATCTTTGGGAGTCAGGGTGAAGGAATCTATCAATGGCAAACATGCAGTGAATGCTGATTACTTCATATGGACACCAGAATGCTTTTCAACAAATCTGATTTAATAAAGCATTAAATGACTATTATCAGCATTGGCTAAAAATATGTGGACACTCAATAACTACATCCATATGCATTTGCTGAACATTTATTTTCAAGTCCATTTTTTGCCATGTAATGTACATCACATACAAAACTACCTGCAGTTCTGCTTTAAAACTTCACACCTTAGCAGCAATATGCGTAAATAACATCCCATTCGAGACTTAACAGACTGATATTGATTGCAAATGGTGTGGGAAACAAATAGATTCACAGACCGTCACTGCAGTTATTGCTCAGAAAAGACAATTCTCCTATGTATGAATGCAATTATCTTTCAGGAACAATTCTTCAATCTTGCATTACTGTCTATACTGGAATGTCTCATTCCCACAACATGGCCATTTTTCTTCCAGAAAAGGAGATGCAGGCCTGCAGGGTGGGAATGAAATTCTATGCTGGCTCAAAATCACATCCTCTGTCAATTTAGATGACAAAGTCTCAGGGCCAGTGAGACCTCAGGGGAAAGAAAGTCCTCAATTCTCAGACAAATGGTTTTCGGTGTGACAGAGAGCTCCAATTTTGATTACACGAGCAAAAATGAGATTGCAAATTCTCCTTCCGATGCCTATGAACTCTCTTTCTGTCTGCACGGTTTGTCAGCAGCGGCTAGAGAAATCTGGCACACACAAACAGCAGCTGGGAGAATAGAGTCTAATGGTCCACATGCTGTTCAGCCACACTGCTGCAGAACAGGTTTCTGTCTTCACAGGCACATGAACACGTATCTTGGCTCCTGCTTATAACTGCTTTGAAAAAAGGAAAGGTGCAGCAAAACTGATGCAAGAAGCTCTGCTCTGCTCTGATGACTGTCATCTTAAGAGCTTATGACTTTGATTGATCAAAAAGCCAAAACACTGAATTGGCAAAGACAAAGTACCCAAGTTCTCGGCTAGACTAATCATTATAAATTGTCCCAGTGGGCGCTAATGGTGCTGATTTTGCACAGTTTAGTTTGCAATTAGCTGGCAAATATTTAGCATCCTGTGGGACTCGACTAAACAGGTTCCTTCACCATCATCTGCATTTTATCTTGATAAATAATTAATAAGGCTTCCTTAAGCCTCATTAATCTACATCATCGGCATCAGATATACATCCACCTGGTTTCCTACACCAAAAATTTAATTTAAAGTAGGGCTGTGCGATATTGAAGAAAAATGCTATGGCTATTTATATGCATATATCAAGGGCTCCTGTAGAACCACAACAAATTCCTTGTGTTTGCACACACTTGGAGAATTAAGCTCTTTCTGATTCTAATATAACCAGTAGTATACATGCTTCACATTTTGTGAGAGGAAAGCACCCCTACAACAACTTCTGAAAGTGAACGGTAGTGTTTTACTCTAGCATTACATAAAAATGTAATTTTAACATTAGTGCAGTCATTTTAACATCAGTTTAGGAAAAATAAAACACTGCTTAGTCTTCACTCTATGAATTCAATATGCACTATAAGCTACAAAAGTTATTTAAGCAAGGGCAGAGTGAATTTCTCTTTGTCTTTTGTTCATGGCCCCAAATATTGCAAGTTGTAGCGATTTGTACATTTGCGATATTCCTATAATTTTGATTTATTGCACAGCCCTAATTCAAAGGAAATAAATCAGCTAGAGAGAAAGTTAGTGAGAGGACAATGCAAAAACTTCTAGCAAATATAGTCGGTCTTGCCATTAAGCCTCATCCATTTTGAACTCAACAGCAGGGCTATTAGTTCAATTACATTAGCTAGTATCACACTTGACTGCCAATCTGAAAATTACGGTGATACAATTTAGGTTTGTAAAGCTTTCAGCAGAGCTCGGGTTGCTGGCATACACATCTGGACTACAGGGAGTATTTAATTATGCACATGAAAGTCCAATTGTGTAATAAATTGTTGATGGAAGTTTAGAAGTTGTACACTACCATTTAAAAGTTCCAGGTCAATAAGATATATTATGTTTTGAAAGTCTTATATGCTCACCAAGGATGCATTCATTTGATAAAAAAAAACAGTAAAAACAGTAATATTGTGAAATAGCATTATAATTTAATTTTAATCATATAATTTTAATCTATTACACAGCTCTTCTTGATTATGATTGGTCAGTCGTGACATTTCAAGGTGACTTACTTCCTAATAACAACCATTCGTCGATAGCAACACTGAACAACATGAAGCTCATCTGGGTATCTCGCTCTCTCTTGTTTTTATATAAAAGCAGCTGCTGCTGTCTTGTTATAATAATTATTATTAAGTATTAACAGTACAGTAATAGTGCTGCTGTGTTCATCTCCTTCCTATGATGATTGTTTTGTACATTACAATGGATTTTAAAATAATAAACATTTTCCTCTTAAATCAATACCTCTTTTTCCTATAATTATTGATGTGGTTAAAAGCTGTGTAATAAGTGGTCAAATGTTTCTTAAATGTTTATCTAATTTGAACTTGTTTATTTGTCTTGGCTAAAAGCTGCTTGCTAATGACTGTTTTCTTCAAGGAAGCTTTGTGTTCAGTGAGCTAATAACATATTTTTACTTAAGGAATCAATATACCGTGTCCAATTATTTACTTGTGTGGGAAGTAGTGTAATCCGCTTTGTGCCGGGGTCCTGATCACCCTGTTGAAGGTTATTCTGCGATAACAACCAGATAAATGTACATTATTCCTTACACATTATAAAATTTAGTTATTCCTGTAATGCCATAGCTGAATTTATATTTTTGTGGTAACCATGATATACATGAAGATTCTTTGATGAAGTTCAAAAGAACAGCATTTCATTTAAATAGAAATCTTGTGTAACATTATACATGTCTTTAC
>SCHK01257710.1:488-10836 GCA_004124795.1 Poropuntius huangchuchieni
TGCGGCAACAGCGCGTCTCGTGGATTACACTGACCCCGGCAGGCACACAACGTCATAAGACGTTGAATTTGGTTCAATTTTGGTTGCGACGTCAGCTGACCAAAATCCAACGTCAATTCAACATCTAATGTCAATATTGATTTGACGTCTAATAGTCTAGTACAAACATATACTTAAGCACACACACTGAGAAAAAAAAGTGCAAAACTGTCAATGGGATGGTATTTTTAAAGGACTAATATATACATTTAAGTAATGTCTTTAGCTTTTACAATAGTAATTTACAAACCGGTAAACTGCACACTTGTGTATTAGTTAATCTTTTTTAAGGTTTAATGTATATAAATGTTATTATTATTAATGTTTTTTTAGATGTAATGATTTTAGGCTTTAGTAACTGCACATTATGAGTATCAGTCAGTAATGATAATTATAAATAACAGTTGGCAGTTTAGTGATCGAGTCAGATTTATTCAGTTACTCTAAAATATTCAGTAACTAAAATAATTATCTGATTTGTTCTGATAAGCTATGATTTCATGTGTCTTTCTGAGTGATTAATTAAGCTCTTGTCACACTATGTGTTTGTTTTTGAGTGCAGCCAGTGAAGCAAGGACAATAGAAATCCAGTTCTGTTTCACGTAACATGGTCTTTTTATCTCATTGCATTAAATTCAAACTGCAAGCTCGTGATTCGGGTAAAATATAATTTATGGAGTGCTAGAATAGCAATGCATGAATGAGAGCTAGAGTGTTATACAGGAAGAATGGCAGTATTACAGTGCGGTGGCACATTTTCTGGTATGAAAACAGACGCATGTAATTAATGAGCTACAGTCTGATTTGCCACACAGTAACAGTGACAGACTGGCAGTTCTCTATCCTACTCACCACCGCAGCTTGGTTTCTCTTAACTGCCACTGGCAGCTGTAAATCATATGGTCTCATACAAGCACTCACACACACGCACCTTCATCTTAAGCAGTTGATGCCGAGCAATCCAATTAACATGCATAATGCACCTGAAGAAAAAAAGAACGAGCGCGAGAGAGAAAAGAAAACCTGCTCTGCAGATAAGCCCACAACGATCATTTATTTATAGGGGCTTGTTTACACAAATGGAGGATGCGCTCAGTCTTAGCCAGGTTTGGTTGATTCATTGCCTCGACCTCTCCGGTTCAGGTGAGGGTGAGCAGCGCATTAGCCTGCTAGTCATGAGGATATTATTGCACCTGTGGCTGCGCAGTTTCATTTTATGCACCCGTGGGCAATTTGTGCCCCCCTCCCAACACCTTCTTTGTGTTCATCACATTTATGCTGCTGTTTTCCCTCTATGCAAGCAGGTCATTGTAAATGAGGATTGCGCTAGTCGCGGCCCACAGCTCCCGGCTCTGGCGAGGGAAGAGAACACATGCTGCCTCGTGCAATGGGGTTATTACTGTAGTCTGTTTGCTCTCCCATTGCTCTTGCATTCCCTGCCACACTCTGTCTTTCTCTTTATTTCTGTCTTTCTCTCGTAGCGTTATTGTGCGCCACATCGCATGTTTGGGTGATGCCTAATGTAGTTCGGTATCCCTCCTGTAGATTTCATCCCAGCTGCTTCCTCATTTCTTAGCTCATGATGTTGTTGGGAAGAGAAAGCATTCCGCCTGACCCCGGCAGGATTGCATTTGCAATCTAATACGCAGTAGCGTCTCCCATTGTCTTCTTCCATCTCCCCTATTGGGATGGTTTGATAATAGGAATATAGGCTCCCGGGTTCTGCGAGGGTTAGAGGAAATTCACAAGCTGCAGAGCCAAGCCACTTTGACATTCAAGGCGTCCTCAGCCTTTCAAGGTCAAGTTGACTTGCTCTGTTCGGTAACGGGTGGAAAAAGTCAAGCTGTGCTTGAAAGCAAAAGCAGACACAGATACGGGCTCAAAACATCCTGCCTTCATCCTATTTGACCCCCTGTACAATGTCAAGATGAATCTTGTCAGTAAGTAATTCACTTTGTAGTTATGACTGATGATTTATACGGGTGAAAGCAGTTCCCTCAGAAATGTCACTGCGTTTACAGGCAGCAATATAACTGTAAAAGCCATCAGCCTAAATGTTGTTAGTGGGGTAGTAACTTATATGTAGTATTGATAGGGGGAAAACCTCCCAATAATTCACAAGGCAGTTAGTAATGAGTTTTTGGATGATTCATCTCCCTTTTTTCCATTTCTCCCCTGCATTTCCTAGGCAAAGAATTACCGGCTGATCCTTTTCGATTGAGAAAGGCTTTGGATGCTCAGAAACCTTTTGTAACCCAGCTTCCACGGCTGACTCAGCCTATATTTATCTAAACTGAGTGAGCCAAAAAACTGTAGGCTAGTTCTCAGTTGAACTTCTTTAGAATTTAAAAGCAGTAGTTGTCATTACCTTTGTAATGCCTTTGTGTTTTAAATAATTAAATAAATGAATAATAATAATAATAGAAATCCCATTAAACTCAAAGTGAATTCAAATACTGGCCATGCAATCCTATCAATAGTGTCAGAATTCTAGTAAGTTCTACAGTGATTTCCCCAGGTGATGTTTTTTTTTTTTCTCTCCATTTTTTATTTTATTTGTTTTATTTTTTCCCCCACATGCCCACACACACACACACACACAAGCCAGAGAGCCAAGCAGATGCAGGAGTAATTAAAATCACCGTGCTGGTGTTAAGTGCCAAATCAGAGGAACAATGGCTTTGACTCTGTGACATCTGTGTTTACTACAGGCCTCACACGTGTGTCCTCTACAATGTCTCAATGCAGAACTGCCCTCTGAGCGTACGTGTCCACTGGCATGGAGTGCGCGGCTGTTTCCACTTCATTCTCTGTTGGAACTAGGTGCCAGGTTTGTGCTGGGGATTGTGGGATTGACAACGGAGAGGCGCAAATGGTGTGCGTCAAAAATCTGGGAAGTGCATATGCAAATGAGAAGTGAAAATCGGCTAGTGGCAGCAGTGCCATATCACAGTGAGGTGAAGACAAGCGAAGGTTGTGACATCTGTCACAAATTACCAGCTTAGGTTTTTGGTAGATTCAGTGCTTAAATTGCATTATATTATTGCTATATTTAAATCACGTTTCAAATGCAGCTTGCATTTTATATGATGCTAGGCTGGGTTAAAAATAATATACTACCGTTCAAAAGAATTCAGCAAGCGTGGTTTAAACTGTTTGGATATAGTTTTTGTTCATATTTTCAGGTAGATTATTAGTCATTTTCTTGCCTTTTTTGTTGTTATTTACTCTATGTGCCTTATTATATTGCCTTACTAACTGAAATAAAATAAGTTTTTTTTATATTTTATATAGTTCAGGTTAATGTTTTTTTTANGTCAACTAAATGAAATAAAATAAGTTTTTTTATATTTTATATAGTTCAGGTTAATGTTTTTTTTATTTTATTTTATTTTAGTTTACCTTAACTTACTATATTTTTTAAATTAAAAGTATTAACCCTAGACTTCTTTCAATAACATTAAAATCTTACGAGTCCCAAATTATGGGCATGAGCAGACATGCATATATGATGTTTTATTGATTCTGTATTGAAAGCAATCATAAACCCTTCTACCCTTCTAAAGACCGTCATACCTGCTGTACATTTCACAGACGCACTCCCAAAGCGGTAGACCTCTGGTGTTTTGGCTGATATTGAGTGTTTCTATTCCGGCGAACATGTTGGGTAATACTTGCTCTCTTTGGATCGCCCATGTATGTAGTGAGAAATGTGTAGATGAGAGAGGATCATGAGATCTTGGAGCATGTGTAGCAATTTTGTTTGCCTTATGTTGTTAACAGTGCTTCTGAAGACCGCTGTGCCAATTTACATTCAGATAGACCCAATATTTGCCATTCATAATAATCTATATTCTCAGCACTGTGACTGTTAAAACACGGATAGTTCAATCTGGTCACGGACAGATTTCCCTGAATCTGCCCTAAAGAAACCCACACTATTTGTAGTGCCACCACCCACATCCCATGATTCCATCTGCTGTACTTCTTCAGGACTTTAGGGAGCAAGTGTGTCCAGCTGCTGCAGCAGGCTGTGTTTAAGTAGCGGCATGATTGTGTGTGCTTTACCTAATCTGCTCCATTAGTTTAAATAATGCAGGAACGCTAATGAGCCAGCCAGAGAGAGGGGGAGAGTGAGAGAGGGAGGGTTATTGCAATCCATGTCTAATTAGTCCTGCTCCTTAACAACTGAACTCAAATCAACCAGGGCAGTTAGAACATGAGGGATTCAGTATTCCAGCTGGCTTCAGAAAGGCCACTGATTTATGAAAATATTACCAGAGCCACTCAAGGGCCTGAAACAATAGCTACTCTCTGTCACACAGACTAAATGATCCATTTTTTTCTGTTGAAGGAATGTCAGAAGTACTCAAGAATTGAGTTGGCTGACAATATCTTCTCGCTTCCTGTCACTGTAAAGAGCAACCTAGCTGTCAAAGGAATAGTTCACCTAAAAATGAATAATCTATAGCAGAGGTGCCCAAACTTTTTAATACAAAAGGTCAATGAGTCAAGAGCCCATGAGCCAAAGGTGAACATTGCATTATATCCAACTCTATTACATTTTATTAAAATGTATAACAAGAGGAGTTAATTATAGAGTGCGAAAAAAAAAAAAAAACCTTCTGTGAAAACTGTAACTGACTTGCTTTTATCGTTCCTTTTTGGTTCCCATCCACTTGTGTTGCATGGAAAAGAGCAGTGAGAACATTCTTCATAAAGTCTCATTTTGTTTTCTACAGAAAGAAGAAACTCATGAGTTTGGAACGACATGATGGTGAGAAAATCATGACGGAATTGCCATTTTGGGGTGAACTGAAACTAAGTTTTCAAGTTTGAAGACGTTTAATTAATGCTTAGCATGTGGAGAAGCTTCAGTGGCTCCTCAGGACCAGTGCTGTTTTTGCAGAGATTATGTGCAACGTCAAAACCAGAGCCAAGCTGTCACCTTTCTTGCGCTGGCACTGTTTGTAGGATTCTTGTGATATTTCAATTTGATTCACATCCAGAAGTGGGGGAATAGATCACCCCATAATGTTGCTGTTTACCAAACATTCTCGATAAACTGATATGTCACTAGTTTGAATGTGAGTATACTTCAGTAGGCGAGTGTGTGTGTGTGCTGCTCTTCTCACACTCCGTCATTCCTCTCTTCCCTTCCTCCTCTATTTGGACAAGTTTAACCACTTCAATCATGCAAAAGGTGATAATGAGTGAGTGCACACTCCGCCACGGCAGACCACTGTGTGCAGATGGCTGCTCAAATGAAGTCAGTAAACCATCCTGACAAGCACAAACGTTGCCCATGCAAATAAAACACTCAGGGAAGTTTATAGCCCCTCGCTCTCAAATTGAATATCTCTCCTTTTGCTCTTTACAGCTCTCTTTATTTTTTTAATCTGCCTTTTCTCTAGACTTCCCATCCTGTAGAAATAACTGGCTGATTTGGGAGTCTATTGACCTCCGTCTGAGCAGCTGGAACGGGGCAAAGCCGCCATGTCCTTGAGACGGCGCTTCTCGGGTTCTCTTCTCGGTTGCCTCTTGGGGGCGCCTTTTTGATTTCTTTCAGGTTCTTTCCGTTGGGTGTTTTATATCAGATTTGACGTGGAGATTTGCAGAGTAAGTGTTAAAACACATACATGCATGAACGTGCCGTTGAAATTATACATTAGTGCTTTCTGAAGTGCTCTCATTTCCTGTTGAAGAGGTCGTGCTGCTGTTTATTAATTACTCTGAGTGGTCATTGCAGCGTGGTTGTGACCTGCACTTTCATAGAGGAAGCTAGTAATTATGCTGCCTCTAGGAGGTAGATTAAAGATAATGTTATTCTCCATGCATCTCTGGCTCACAGCACATTGTTCACACCTCCATTAGCATTGGGCGAAAGGTTGAAATGGCCATGCTACAGGTGTAATGCGCTTAGACCGACCCCTGTATTTGCTCAAGTGGAAGGCCAGAATTGAAGGCAACATTATAAATAATTGGGCGGGAGAATAACCTGTACCTGCGTTCGTAATAAGCCTGAAGCTGGTCCATAGCAGCACATGAAATTCATCATGGGAGGACAGATGTAGATCTGAGCTGAATCATTGAGTGACTTTGAGCCTGTATAATGGTCTGAGAAGTCTTTTGTTGCCATTCAAACTGGCATTGATTGATGTCTCGGTTTGCACTGTTTTCAAAGTACATCAATCGATCCTTAGCCCTCTTCTGTTCTGGTCTCTGCATATTCGGTGATATAGTTATTTCATTTGTACTTGTACATATAGTCAGTTTTAAAATGTGCATTTAAAATCTGAAATGACTTCATCTGGAGCTTTTTACAAGTGTTTGAATATACTGTATTAATAACATTTAAATATATTTATGCACGCACATACAACATTTTCATTCATGTTAATGTATTTTAACAATCCAAGAACTGTCGTTATTCGTAACTGTGCATCTGCCTTGTGCTCGTACACCATGTTGCCATGTGAAAATAAAATTGTTCCTGTTAAAATCAGCGAGGCTGTCTATAGGAAGCACTCATTATGTGGAGAATGGTGTTGATGTGCCTTCAGTTTTTTTTTTCTTCCATGATTTTCCAGCCACTTTCACCATCTGTGAAAACAAATCAAATTTGGGTAACACTTTACAATACTGTTCCATTTGTTAACATTAGGTAGTTATATTAGTTAACATGAAAAACACTTCTAAAGCATTATTGTTAATTTCACCATTTAATTATAAAAATCAAAAAATAAAAGTTGTATCTGTTAATATTATTTATTGGCCCTGAGTGAACATGAACAGGTATATTCATATTTATTTTATATTTAACATCAACAAAAATTAAGAAGTACTATCATAGATGTATTGTTTATTGTTAGTAAATGTTATTGAATTAATTCATGTTAACTAATGGGACCTTGTTGTACTGTTTTACCACATTTTATTTAAAAAAAATATTGCTAACACTTTACAGTAAGACTCAATTTGTCAACATTAATTAATGCATTAAGTATCATGACCTAACAATGAGAAATACTGTTATCATTTTTATTAATTTAGGTTTCATTCTTTTAACAAACAAATGTTAATTCACTAATATTGGCAACATTGGTAAATATGTGCAAAGGCGGCTGTGAAAATAAATGTGCATTGTTTATCCTTTTGATCTTTCATTCAGAAACCTTTCATTGAAATAAAACTATTGAAAGTAGGGGGAAAATCTCATTGTGAAATAAATGCTTTCTCTAGTTCATGTTGGACACATTTATTGGCACCCAGTTATTGCAGCGTTTTTTTCCCAAGATAACCGCTCTGAGTTTTCTCCTATAATGCTTGAAAAGTTTGGAGAACACCTGATAAGAGATCAGAGACCATTCCTTCTTACAGAATTTGTCCAGATCCTTTAGATTCACAGCAACATGTTGGTGCTTCTTCTCTTCAGTTCACCCCACTCATTTTGTATAGGGTTCAGGTCAGAGGACTTAGACAGCCATGGCAAAAGCCTCATGCTCAGTGACACATTTTTGGTGTTAATTTTGGATTATTCTGGATGTTTGATTTGGATTATTGTCCTGATGGAAGATCTAACCACGGCCCGTTATAAGATTTCTAACAGAGGCAGTCAGGTTTAGATTTTTCATCTGTTGGTATTTGATAGAATCCATGATGCCATGCATCTGAACAAGACATCCAGGACCTCCGGCAGAAAAATAGGCCCACAACATTAAAGATCCATCAGTATATTTAACCGTGGACATGGGGTACTTTTTTATTCCTGATTGTACTAAACCCATTGGGTTTGCTGCCAAAAAGCTCTTCTTTTAGTTTCATGTGACCATAGAAGCCAGTGCCATTTGAAGTTCCAGTCGTGTCTGACAACTGAATATGCTGGAGTTCTGGATGAGCGAGCAGAATTTTTTCGTGAAACCCTCCCGAACAACATGTGGTGATGTAGGGGCTATTTTTTTATGCTTCTGACCCCAAGACTCGACTAATCTCTGCAATTCTTCAGCAGTGATCCTTGTAGAGACTTTGGCCACTCAAACTCTCCTCCTCACCATGCATTATGACAATATAGACACACGTCCTCTTCCAGGCGGATTTGTAACATCTTTAGGTGATTGGAACTTCTTAATTATTATCCTGATGGTGGATATGGGGATTTTCAATGCTTTAGCTCTTTTCTTACTGCTCTTTTCTATTTTGTGAACCTCAACAATCTTGTTCTGGCAATGGCAATGGCACATCAGAACTATATTCTTTGGTTTTATTCCTTGTGATGGATGATTAAGGGAATTTGGCCTTTGTGTTCCTCATATTTATAATCCTGTGGAACAGGAAGTCATGGCTGGACAATTTCATGCTCCTAGTGCTAAAAAAAAAAATGTTAATATGAAATTATTACTCATTACTCATTCATTGGAGAAAAACATTTATTTCATCATGAGATTTTCCTCCCCACTTTGAATTGTTTTACTTCAATGATAGGTTAGAATTTTGTGAATTTTTCTGAATGAAAGATCAAAAGCATAAACAATGCAGAGATGCATTTTCACAGCCACCTTTGCTCATATTTACCAAGGGTGCTAATATTAGTGGAGGGCACTGCTTATATTGTTTTCTGTTTATTCTGCTATGAAAATCAGTTCTTAGTTGTTTGGTCATGATACCTTGTTATTTGTTCACTATTTATTGTTAACAAATTCAATATAATAGCATATTTTGTAACTAAAATAACCCTCACGTTCTGAACATTCTGATCATGATCTAATTCTAATGATAATGCTTTTTTGTTGTTTTAATACTGTTATATGCTATTATCATTATTTCAGCAATTACGTACAGTATGTATATGCTCAGATGGTGTGCTACTGAATTATATATATGATATTTTATACACAACTGCTTCTCAGCACCTTCAGTAAAAAAAAAAAAAAAGAAATGCTTCAGTGGAGGTACTTAAGCGGTCTTTCAGCATATCAGTGGCTTGTGGGTAAATGGTAATACTCTTCACTAAGAAGTAAGCGGATCTGTTCTTTTAGCCGTTTAAGCTAATCATTATTGCTTGCCCTGATCCGTTCAAGCTTCATCGTGCATTTAGTTAATTTGAGAATACTCTGTGGCATCTGACACCTTTTTTTTTTTTTTTCTTTGGAACTGACCATCTTCCACCTCACTTGAAAAGAAAGTTGAACCATCTCGTCGATCGATTAGCTCACATAAATCCTACATCGATAAAAATAAAAAGGCAAACTGGTCTCCAATAGGCTTAACATGACAACCTTTGCTGCCACCCCTCTTCCCCATTAAATCCCAGGATTGCAGTACTGAGGTTTTGGTGTCTGCCACGAGACCAAATAACACTCACCTCGAGGTTACTAATGCAATTAATGTTGTCTGTGCTCAAAGGGCTTTCAGTGCGGCTAGCAATAGCATGGGATTAATTAGACCTGTTCTGGAGCAGTCCTGTTAAACAGTCCTGTTTCCATGGAAGTGTTGCTACTTTCACATAAAGCTGTGTTTTTAAGGAACTGCTAATGAAGACTGATGTGAATTGTGGCGATGACTTACTTCTAATGTTTACCTGCAGGTAATATTGCCAAACGGTTCGTTCCTTCATTGCACCTGTTTTAATTAACCTAACACCAGTCATCTACAGTTTCTCACTTCTCAGGAAATAACACAGCTAGAATGAGGGTGCGTTGGAGTAAAGTGTTGAAGATAACTCTAAAATCAATGAAACTCTGCAGGGCTCAACATTAAAGGAATAGTTCACCCAAAATGGAAATTCTGTAAAGGTTTGCTCGCTCTTAAGCCGTTCCAACCAAGTATTATTTTCTTTATTCTGTGAATCGCTAAAGGAAATCTATGGCAGAATGTCCTTAGGCAGCTTATCCATGCAGTGAAAGTGAATGGTGATTATTAAATGCCAAGCTTGAAATATGACGAGAAATTTGTCCATACAACTGATTAGCAATATTGTGAGTCTTCTAAAGACACATAATGTCTTTTTCAGTGAGACTGAAAATGTCTCATATATCATCTGTGGTCTTGTTCCATGTCCTTTTATTAACATTTTATACATGCATATACATCTTTATACATTTTATTTTACTTGCACTGCGAGCTTGTTCATTGGCCCCACCAAAAAACAGAAATTAATGTACATTATTTGCAATTTTATAAATTAATATAATTATATTTTTCACTTAATGGTAATAACTATAATGCTAAGATCAATTATTTATAATAATAATGGCATTTTATAAAGCAATAATAAATGTGTATATATATATATATATATATATATATATAT
>SCHK01257710.1:10891-24648 GCA_004124795.1 Poropuntius huangchuchieni
ATAAACCAGAAATTCTTACACACTGCTTGGAAATCATATGCAAAATATTACTGATGGCTTAGTTTCAGGCCATTTTAACTTATGTTTATGCCTATCACAATTCAGTATTGCATTCCAACATTACAAGACGTATAGTATTTAAATAATCAGAATTTGTAACAACACTGTTCAACAGACCACAGAAATCAAAAGTTTGCAAAGCGTAATGTAAAAACACATGACCAACGAACATAAGATGTAGTGACAACGCAGTAGCAGCCAAGTGATAATTCCGTCAGCTGGCCTGAATATCTCTCACATGGCCAACGGACCATTGAGCAGTCCTTATTGTTGAGCGCTGCTTTGTTCCAAACAGTTTTCTCACCCGTACTGTAATAAAACAATGAACCAGGCAGCGAGGAGAGAAGCGTGTGTTCTCACTGAACTCTTGCCCAAATTATCATAAAGACTTTTCTCAGGAGCCCATCTGCCTGGGCAGCCAGCTCTCAAACCAGAGATTCATTACTCCCGCTTTACAGCGGGTTAATCGTTCAGGAAATATCTGTGAAGCGTCTCGCTTTGACTCAATTAATCGCAGAGCCAGCTCTGTCAAGCAGCATTCTCATGATGCTCTAATCAGCCTTTGATCTGCATTTCTCTGTCACCGTCTCGCTCTCTCTCTTTCAGCACAAGCAGACTGCACAAGGTGTTAAGTATCCAGTTTGACAAGTTTGTGGCTCAGATATGTCTCTTTACACATTCATTAAATGATGCAGAGGTGGTGGAATCATAATAATATGAGCCATTCATCCAGCAAATGCTTTTCGGATGTGTTGTTTCAGTTTTATGCAAATTTACACAGTATGTTGTGTCTGTGTATGTCAATTGTATTTGAACCACACAATTTGTACAGCTGAGTGTGGAAGATGCACTTTAGAGTCAGTTACCCCCTCTAGTGGCCAGAGGGGCACAGTGCAGGTGCCACAGGGCCTGGTCAGAACTAGGACCGTATCAGTAGCCTCATTGGAACTGAGAGCGTTCATACATAGACCTACAGTGTCGAGAAAACCAGATAGTGAATGGAGTATGCCAGTTATCCTTGCCAAACACAAGTTCTTTTGTTGTGCATGTGTTAAATGCGGCAGTGAGTCAATATTGTTTTGTCACTCTAATTATATTCTTTGTGGAGGAGTCCATTATATTCTTGAATATGCTGTATTGATGGAAGTTTTATGCAGTATAAAAGTGAATAACAATAGAAAGCAATTTTGTATTATTGACTTCGACCCTGACCCTTACAAAATCACTCTGAATTTGAAGATGTGCTTCATCCTGCGCGTGTCCTTTGCACACACGCATTGCTCAGTGAATATAAATGGACTTAAAACATTTCTTGAATTTTCACCCATGCTAATGTTTGTCGTTACTGGAGCTTTTTGACCTCAAACTCATGCTGTCTGGGAGGATATTCATTCTGCACAGATCATTAACTTTGTAATCAGGCCATGTTATTTTATCACACCACGGTTGCAGCCTCTGCACTGTGTGGAGGTTGATGGGGTTCAATGTCTATTAGAAAAATGTCTATTACATGGTTCTCTTATTGGCTTTTATTGTTTAAACCAGTGTTTTCCAACCTTTTTGTCTTATTTATCCTCGGTCTCATCAGTAAGGCTAAAGTACACCATTATTGAGAGCAAACCGACAAATGTGTTCTTTTAATTAATTCATATTGGATAATGGATGTCATTTAGAATGATCATAACACAATGCCATTAAAATGGACATTGCAGGGACTATATAAACAGCTTATATGAGTGCAAAACAGTGTCACTTTCTCAAACTGCAGCATCTTAAATAACTAGAATTTGTTATTTTAGAATGACATTTATTTTATTATTATTAGTTACTGTATATATCAGTATTAGAGATAGGCTGCGTCAGATAAGTTTTAACACAAACTGCTGCCGTGAACATATCATTTTTTCTATTTCTTTAAAAAGATGGCTGTTAAAAGCTGTTAATTAAAAAAAAGTTGCATTTTAATTCATGTTTTTAATTTTTTAAATAATTTAACATCTTTAATATTTTTTGTTTTAAATTGTAATTTCAGTTTTAACAGATTTTAACTAGCTACTCTGGTGCTGCATAAATTAAAATTAAAAATATTTTTTAAATTATATTAAAATAAGTTTTGTATTAAATTTCTTTCACTCATTTTTTTTCTAAGTTAAATCAATTAGATCAAATAACCAGTGGAATGCATTTAGCTTTTCTGCTTCATTAATCAATTTTATGTTAAATTCATTAGTAAAATAGGCTCTTAAGTTTCCAGTGACTATCAGAACATTACATTTTATGCTTTAAAGATAATTAGACATAGCATACTGTAGATGTAGAGTTTTAAGTGTTTTTCATCAAGGCTGTTTTTTTCTAATTTAATTTGGGGAAAAAAAAGAAAAACCTTGTCACTTCATGAAAAGAATGCCTGCTGCATTCTTTCTCCTCCATCGCCCTCTTTCTCTCCTTGAAATTCTCCCGCTCTTTTACACACACATTTTGGCTTGTCTTTAAGCCAGTAGGCCCTCTCTTCTTGTGCCCCTGGGATAGGGGAAGGCACGGATAATGGTGTCCACAGATGCAGCTCGGGCTTTGACAGGGTTGGCTTGGAGTGTCCCGGCTCTCCTGTGGGGGAGACCATAAAGCAAGTGACCAGTATCTGCCTGACACCTGAGCGCGGACCCCCGTGAAACATGACTCACACAAGACTTCCTATGAATTGTACTTAGAGCATTCATTCTCAGATGCTTCATTACCCCTCAGCCCTCAGTGTCAGCTGGCCTGACAGTAGTGTGCGAGGCCAGGAATGCTGGACTAATCTCAAGGGCTGAGAACAGTGTGTGTGAGTGTGTTTGCAGTCTCTCAAATGTACAAACTCAAACAGATACAGTTTAGAATCGTATACAGAAATTGCCTATTGACATTTGGCCGCATAAGTGTTCTACTATTCTCACGTTATATGCAAATACAGATCGGTTTGCAATCTGTGCAGATGCAAATGGGGACCGAGTATAAATACCCCCAACAAAAACTCTCTTTTTCTCTCCTTTGTCTTTTTAGCTCCTACCTGACACACACTCTTTCTGCCACCTGATGTGCTCACTGTGTGTGTAGTCAGAGGTCACTTTCTAGCTACAGGCATGCATTTAGCCTCATTGCAGGCTGCTAATGAGTTTCTGTACTCCCGGAGATACTGGCATCAGCAGATATAGCTGTCTGACCACTGTATATTCAGAAAGCATCATGGTCATTGTTTGAGCATGGTTGTGCACAGACATTCCTGTGTGGTTTAAATGTTCTGTATAACACCAAAGACAAGGGAATGAATCAGCATTTCAATAGCCCTTAATGTGACCATAGCATTTGTGATGATTACCTCTCTCTCTCTCTGTCTGTCTGTGTGTGTGTGTGTGTTTTTTTCTTTTTGCCCCAATCACAGAGTAATTGTAGACCAGTGAAAGTGGCGTTCAGTGATCATCAAATGCAGGACACTCAAAAATGACTTGAATGATTGAGAGAGATTGAAAACATGCATAATGCATGTGGAATCACTTTGGGTGGTCAGTTAGTGCAGATTTACATATTGAGACATTTTAAAGTTTGGAAATCTCAGTTCTGGCAGTCATGTAGCCGTCTATATTTCTAACTAGTTGAAATTATATTTCAAATAAATACAGTTCTTCTCAACTTGTTATTCACAGCAGTCCTGAAAAAACTGTCACAGTTTTGAAAAATGAATTTATAGCAGCAAAACAGTTGTCTACATTGATGAAAATGAAATGTTTCTAAAGTAACCAAATCAGCATATCAGAATGATTTCTGAAGGTCATGTGACACTGAGGACTGGAAGTAAATTCAGCTTTGCCATCACAGGAATTGATTGATTTTAATATTTTGCAATAGTAAAGAGGTATTTTAAATTGTAATAATATTTCACAATTACAGATTTGCTTTATTTTTGATCTGGGGGAAAAAAAAATAAAAATCTACCAACCCCAAAGTTTCGAACATTAATTTGCAAGTGCAATAGGGTATGTGTCATAGTTTTCTTTGGCAAACAAACTTAGACTATGTTTACACAGCAGCAAAATACAGTGCTAACAGTAGTTACGTTTACACACAGTTTGTTTATAAATGAGAATCGCAACTGCATTCTATAATCAAACTGGCCTCCTTCAGTTTTTAGGACACACTTCCTCATTTTAAAAGTGTTAAAAGTTCTTGGTTTTGTGCTGTGTAACCCCTGTGTGTCACATCATACAGTGTTGTGTATTTTCCAGTTGCTGTATTTCCTCCAGATCTGCTTCCATCAGTTTTGTGGTCTGGCTGCGTCCCAAATGCTGCACTTTACACTCGCTTAAAAATAAACACATGGAAAGCCTCTGTCAGATTTGATGTATGAACTTTGATTGGACTCGTTTACAAAATTGTCACAAGACTTTCCAGTGTTATATAAGTTACTATATTTGTCAGTTCCCCAAACACTTACTATAGATATCTAAAACTCAAATTAGATATAAATGTGACTTAACTGATGGGGGCAATCTCAGAAATGTTAAACCTGTTCACACTTTGATGTCACAAAACCCATGCTCAGCGTGGGAGTTACATACCTCGAGGTGCGAATTGATGCGAAACTGCCACCGCAAAGATGTTATGACAGCATTATAAGTAGCTGATAGATGGTGTTAGAGACCTTCCTCCTCCGCACAGGAATGGCTGTTCCCATGCGATAAAGTTGAACTGGTTATCTCCACTGTCCAAAATATGTACATTTAACACCCAAGTACCTCCCTGTACATCTTCGCCCTCAGTAGAACACCAATGTAGCCATCTATTGGCGATAGTTCTCCATTAGACGGCTGGCCTTGACACTGATGCCTGTGGCTAACAGCAGTATTTACTCTATTCCCAATCCATCATAAGACCGAAATGGGCAAGTGTCGCTATGATGTTCGTAATTTCCAGCTCTCTGCCAATGATCAAACCCATTGTATGGCCCATTCCATCACGCAGTACATATAGCCATACACGCCAACCACTAGCTTTTTTTATTTCATCGCTGATAATGGACTCGTGAGCTGGATAAAGAGAGCGAGAAAGAGAGAAAAGATCATTTTGCCAGACCTGAAGCGCAACGCAAGCTCGAGGCTGCCCAAATTCAATAAAGAAACAATCAAGCACGGTAACACGGCATAATGGCTTTTTAAAAAAGATAAATGTTTAGTAAATGACTCTTTTATGTCCAGGAGGGAAGGGAGAGAATGGCTTTCTGCATTAGGTGAAGAAATGCAGCCTCCTGACCCAGCTGATGCTTTCTGATTACCAGCCAAATTGCAGGAGAAACCCCCTTTGTCTCGCAGGTAGCCAGGGCCATCCTTTACCCTCCTCCTCATTTCCTGTGTGTGTGGAAGAGAGGGAGTGAGGCTGAGAGAAAGGTAGGAGATGCAAGATAAAATGTGTGTCTGCATGGGAGCACCCTTTGCAGTCTCGCTGGGGTGTATTTATCTTCCTTATCTTACTGCCAGCATCACGGCTGCCATTAGAGCAGTTTGATGTGGAGGAAGAACCACGGCCAGATATTGAGCTAGACAGCAGTAAAGAATAGATAATGCTCCTTCATCACCCAGATGTAGCATATGATGACTCTGATCTTCATGTAAAACGTATTCAGATGTGAGAATAAACAGAACCACCCTTGAGCTGTTAGCTTTTTTCACAACACTGAGGTCCGCACGTAAGGCGATGTAGCGTATTTGCATTAGTCTGTTTGTGTTATCCACATCTGTGTCATAAATCATAACCTTTTTTCCCCGCCCAGTCCTCCACGATGAAATATTCATCGTCCAGTTTAGCAGAGACACCGCTTTTCAGTGCCGCTTAATTCCGTCATCTGTGGAGCCCAGGTTATTAGTACACACTTCTCTGTATATTAATAATGTATGAAGTATTTTCTATAAATCAGCGTGGAAGACAGTGCGGTGTGGAGTCGTAAGTGCTGGAGGATTAGCGATTGTGTTTGTTACGCACGGATTTAAGCTTTCGTAAGAAAACGTCTTTGAGGTTTGCTTTGGTGTAGGCCTATGAGTCTGAAGTTTTTGTTGAGTTAGCATGCTGGCTGTTTAGAGAATGATTCAAAAAACATTCGTAATCTGCAGACGCGTGCAATATGTGGACCTGTGTGCCCCCGACGCTCTATGGATGGCATCCAGACTGGCATCTGGTCTAAACAGATTGTTCTTCATTTGGAAGCACAACTAAAAGATTTACTCAGTAATACATCTGCAACGTTTTCAAATCAAACTCAGTTTATTTCAGCCACTTCAGGTGTTTCCCTGCAATGCATTTCAGGAATGTTTTATTCAATCAAATGCATCTACACGTTCATGTCGAATTGATCTGTGAATTAATTACAGCGCTTGCAAGCTGGCACTGTATTGATATTCTTCACACATTTCGATTTAGGGTTTGTTCTAAACACTTAACCCTAAATCAACTTCTGCTGTTTTTGAAGTACAGACTTGTTCTGTAGATAACTTTAGCCTGTGGTATGTGCAGAAATAAAATTGTTTGAAAATATGGTACACTATTTAATGCTGGGTTAAATATGGACAAACCCAGTGACTGGGTTTTCAACCAACAGTTGGGTTAAATGTGTAACCCAACCGCTAGGTCGACAGCAAAACAATTGCTGGGTTTGTCCATGGGTTGTATTTAATCCAGCAATTTTTAGAGTGTAATGCTTTATTTTAAAGAAAAATTCTCACTATTAAGAAGTTGCTTATTTGCATGCATATTACTGGCATATTGGCTGTTTACTAGTAGTTATAAGCATGTATTAACACCTTATTCTGCATGATCATATTAGATACTAATTATTTCCTGTTAGCTCAGGTCCTTTAAATAATATTAATAGATACACTTGACCCTCTAACACTAGCACTCTCTATTTTATTTCTATTTTATCTACTTGGTTTCTTTTTTATTTAAAAAAGATGACCCTCTAACACTTGCACTCTATATTATATTTCTGTTTTATCTACTTGTTTTCTTTTTATTTATAAAAAAACATAACCCTCTAAAACTAGCATTCTCTATTCTTTTGCTATTCCATCTGCTTGTTTTCTGTTTATTTATTTAAAAAAAATGATCCTCTAACACTAGCGTTCTCACATTTTCTATTCTTTTTACTGTTTTCTTTTTATTTATTAAAAAATGACCCTCTAAGACTAGCATTCTCTATTCTTTTTCTATTCTACCCTTTTTTTATTTATTATAAAAAAAAGACTTGCTACAGTACATGCACTGCCTTTTACTAGCTCTTACATATTTTGTTGATTTTGATTGATTCCATTTGTATGTTGCTTTAGATAAAAGCATTTGCAAAAATGCCTAATGCAAATGCAACTTTTGCTTTTAATTATGTATCAGTAAATATTGAAGTTTATGTTACCTAAGATTAATAAATGCTGTAGAAACATGTTCCATTGTTAGTTAACTAATGCTAACAGATGGAGTCTTTACCTTTTCTGCTTATTTGACTGCCAGCTAAATACTGGTTGAATTTATAGAACAGTTTGCAGCTCTGTGGTTTATAAGCAGGTACTTGATTATTGGCTGTTTTCCTTGTTGCAACAAATAAAGCATAATGAAAATTAAATCAAGCAATGAGCAATAAATTGAGTTAAGTTTAAAGCATCACAATTCGAGTCAGGTTCACAGTATCCTGCTACTCTGTGGACACAGACAGCAGAAGTCCCTTAAACACTGATTACACTGAGCAGATAGAGCCTAGAACAAACACAGCTCCCACAGGATGGGCTCATCACATCCTTACACAGCGGCCAGTTATCTCAAGGGTAATCAAGAACAAGAAAGAACGTGTGTCCGCACATCATCCCTCTCATCTGGTGCATTGTCAGACAGAACACGGCTAGGGTCTAGCCATCATTACAGCACAGCGTTGTGACAGCCCATTTTATTACCCTACACTGAAATCGTTTTACTGATGTTATCAGCCTAGCGAGTACATGATCCTTCTATAGATTTTGGTGAAAAGACAAAATGGTTTTATTTAGTGCTTTGCATTGGCCTCTCGGTCCTTGTTTCTTTGTGCAGTTCTTTGTCACCGTGTTACTGGCTGTAATTAGAGAAAGGAGCATCCAAATTCATAAACCTCTCTTTCCTAGAGGCAATGAAAAGGTTAAGCTTTGTGGGGGTATTTGATTCTGGATGAGAAAAGTGGCACAAAAGAGTCTGCAATCTGACATTAATTACTCTGCCAATCTGGGGCGATGCGGGGGGCGTCAATCATGGGCAGGTGTGCAATAATTCTGCAGCTGAATCACACACCCACAAGCTCTTCAGCTGAGTTTGTTGTTGTGAAACTAAACTGAAGGCTTCCCGTCAGCGTGAGGGAGTTCAGAGACCTTTTGAACCATTCTAGAAATTCTAATTTGATGAGTTTATATAATTGATTAGATGAAGATAACAAAGGAAGTGTAACTGGCAAAATGTACAGTTTTTTGTTGTTGTTGTTAATCATAGTCAGTTACACTTCCGCTGTTTTTGGGGGTAGGCGGTATAACCAAACTTTAGTATCACAGTATAAGTAATTTTAGATCATTGTAATGGCTAATTTCTCTTGGAACCTCGAGTAAGATTTTGTAAAAAATCTAGAATCACATTAAATCTCAGTCTTATTTGAATTTTTGTCAGTTTATTTATTTATTTTACTTTATACACACACACACCAACTATTCATAACAAATTAATGTTGCAGTCCTTGAGTTTATAATAAAATACTCCCATTGGAAGCTTGGGATGCACAATTAATCAAGATAAAACTGAAATTATGATATGGCTTAGAGCAATTATCAAATCACAAAGGCTGCTAGTAAAATCACAAATCACAAAGGTTCCAGAGTAAAGCGTGGCACTGTTTTCCTACGTGAACAGCTTATTATCCATCGGTGTTTGCAACGTCTCAGAGTGACTCGGTTCACAGTAAATTCTGCTCATACAAACTCCATCTCTGCATCTGCTCTGAGTTTGCATCGCTTTCCGTTCTTGTAATGAGAAACAAGGAGCTTTAAGAATTTCCTAGGGTTTCTAGTCAAAATAAAAGTTTGATGAAATCATGACAGCCATAAATTTCAGTAATGTAATTATACAGTTGTAATGAAAAATAAAAGTAGTGATATTTTTCTCAAATACTTTTTATTTTTAATGAAATGACAATATTAATGTTTGGGTTTTTTTTCCCTTTTTTAGAATTTGTTTTGTAATAATAATACTTTATTATTATTGTTATATAACTATATTGATATATAATCATTTTTGATATATAAACATTTTGGCCAAATTATGCAGGGTAATAAATGAGCACTGCAAACCTGAATCACAATTCTAATCATAATTTTCATCAGAAAATTCCAAATATATTATATATACTATAGTGTTTACACTCAACCAGAGGTCTGACCATTCACAATAGTGCTGCAGATGCTGTAAAGACAGAGATGCATTTTACAACTTTTAAAACTTAAGGTTGTTTTAAGCATTACAGGGCTCGGTCTTTGGCAGTCAAGTCCCTTGTGCACAGTTCGGTCCAGTTTATGACCGCTCTCACCAGAATGTGAAGTTCAAGTTGTCAGTGCATTGTTAACCATTACTGAGTATAGATTCTCATGGAGAACCTCAGATATTCTTCTTTTCTCAAGGCCTATTGTACTGCTCTATAATTGGCATACCACTGTCCCCAACATAAGTTTCTATCTTGAAAGTTAAAAGTAGCCCGGGTACTTTTCCCTGCAGTGGTTCCTCTGTTTGTTATCTACCCATTGGTTTGGAACGGAGCTCTGCCTCCTCTGGGCCTACGGTCGCTCACCTACAGCTCTCAGCCCTGGCTCAGCCAGCTCCCTACAGCCTGATCCATGGATGAGGTGGATGGGGCGAATCCTCGTTGTTAACCCAAAGTTTGAGTGAGAGCTCTGGCGGGAGGGGTGGTTCACTCTTTCCCCTGGTGGGTCCTCAAAACTAAGGAAGCCTCCAGTGCGGGTTATGTGCCAAGCAAGGCATGAAGAAGCTTCGGGAAGGGGTCTGTTTGAGTTAGGGCAGCTTTAGTCTCCGCAGAATTCAGAGTGGAGTTCCTGGCGCCTCGCCGGTCCCTTAGCAGTCCAGCTCAAGCTGTCAACCCGCTCCCTGTGCTGGAGATCTCTGGAGATAGTCCTTCACCTCGCCGAAGAACTCCCCCTTCCCCCTTTCCTGTCACCTCTCTCCTCATCAGCACTCTCTTTCTCTTTCGCTCACCTGCTCCGCTGTGTCTGAGACATTGCTTAACCTTCACCCGAGGTTCTCACGGCTGGCTGGCTTCTTGCCTCCCTGTTGCGTCCCCACTGAGACCTAATTCATTTTTGTTTCACTGTTTTTTGACACAAAAGCACAGTTTAAACTCCAATAAGAAGAATAATAAGATTTGCTATTAGAGAACTTTTTGCAATGATCATGGTGGAAACTGTACGCAAGAGAACAGACGACACTCTTTCTTCTCCTCTTAGATGTTCTGCAGGCAGGAACTCTTTTGAATTTGCTCTGGCACACTTATTATTTCAGTTATCGTCAGTTCATTTTTAATGCTTCACAGCGTTTTCGTATTGCTGTTGCATTGTGTAAAAGTGGAAATGTATCAGTGATTGTGTGGACTACTAGTGAAAATAGTTCTGTTTTGCATTTTTGTAATTTAATACACAATTTCACATTATACGACATTATTGTTTTCACAGCATAACATTTTGAGTCAAACACTGAACTGAATAATGTGTGTTAATTTCAGTGTTCCAAAGAACATTGTATTCTTCAGTGGAAACACAGAAATCTGACCTTTTGGTCAAATGGTTTAACGTGGTCAGTGAGTTATTTTAAATGCGCAGTGTTACCCCTATTATGCTTAATAAGCCAACAGTGGGGAAGGTCACTCCTTAAACCGTTATGCAAATGTCTGTTTATATTTTAATGTCAAGAGCAGAGAAAAAGCTGTTGATTTAAAATCTAATTTCTTTCTTGCGTCTCTAAGCTCTGTTTATCTCTCTCCCTCTCTCTCTCAGCAATTGTCTTTATATTATTTCAATTATTTTTAAATTGATTCATGTAATTATACTGTATATAATATTTTTTTAATATTACATTTGAGTATATTGTGATTTTTGGTTGATTGGTTTTCATCAGTAAATATAAATTATTTACATGAATCAATTAAAATACAATTGTGATGTATACAAATTGACACATTTACATTTTGTTGTAGTTATTTTCTTAGTGTCCTTAATAAAAGATTATTATATAAAATCCTACTAACTACTTTTTATTTCAAGATTTTAATTAAATAAATTTAAATGACATAATAATAATAAATAATAATAACAACTTATTATTATTATTTCTAAAAAGCTGGTTTGTCCTCAAAAAATGCAAATATCCCAAATTCTCGCTTTCACCTTATTCTATAAGGTCAAGCAACTTTTCTTCATACGCACAAGCAATTTACCTTGATTATCTGCAGCACTTTTGACTTTCCACCTTGAAGTCAAATAGTTTGACCCTTAATTTCCCTTCCTTTCATGATCCAACCACTCATTCTTTAGCAACATTTCCAGGAGATCTGAGTGTAATTCCTCTCTCCTGTGTTTGTGTTGTCCTCACCTCCAGAGAGGGCACCTGGCAGGCTTCCCTCTTAGCCCAGAGGTGAGGAGGTTCTCTCCACTTTTCGGCAGGGTGAGAGGGAGTCCAGGCCCAGTAGATGGGGCTGAAGAGCCACTCCTGACAGAAATAAGTGCCCCATTCACAGCCATTTGATCCTCAAGCAGGCCCGATATGTGCAATTAGACTACTAATGATAAGCAGCACTTTAGCTGACGTTTTGCATATAAATTACACATTTGCGTGAAATAGCTTCTTATATTCTTAATTGATAGAATATGAATTGTGTTCAGTGTCCTTCGGAAACAAGAGAAAGCGGTCCGGTGTTACGACTGAAGCATCAGCCTTCAGAGAACGCTTTCCGAGGAATCAAATGCAGACATTAAACATCTCTCTTGCTCTTTGCTGTGAGAGCGGCTTGTCCTCCAGTGGCATGCAGTGCGTGTGTGTGTTTTTGTGTCTCTGTGTGTGATGAAACTGAAGTTGCAGAGCTGTATTTGGACATTGATAAACAAGTCTTTGTCTTTGAATATCTGTTTTATTTCTCTCTCTTTCTGTTCGTAGGCCTCTGCATCCTCACCCTGAAGCATGAATATTCGTGCATGTAAGTGACTTCTTATATTCGCTCAAAGTATAGCAGTGGTACAATAACGCATTAAGATAATGTCGTTTATTAAACTAATTTTAGTCAAGAAATAATTCATTTATATTACACTATATATTACACTATGTTGCAAAAAAGGTCCTTGATCTTTTGATGCAGCTACATTCGTTTCTTTTTCTTTTTTTTTTAATGTAATTTATTGTTTCATATTGACACAGATTATCTCCCACTTTGAGAGAATTGCATCAGCCTAATAAAATTTCAAATTTAATTTCATTGCTAGTCGGGTAGCCAGTGGCTACACTGTGTTGCTACAGTTTCTAAACAGCGAGAAGAGATATGAAAGCTGCCAAAAGAGCTTCTGGATGGTACTGTCAATCTCCACCTGATGTGCACACACACATCTACCCCCCACACATCCTTGCACCTTCTACACACAGTGTGGAGTTGTCTCTCTATTTTAGATGTATTGGGACCACCCTAGTCTGGCCTCTCTCTGTCTACCTGCACGCCCATCGATTGACTGATGACCCCTCACATCAACTCATTGTATGCTTCCACCCTCTAGCAAAGCCCTGTGAATTCACTATTCTCCCCTTGTCATGCCCCCTCACACACACTCCCCCTTCCTTTTTTCTTGCTTTCTTGTGCATGCAAACTCATGAACACACACTCTTTCTGCCTCTCATCCACCCCCACCCCCCCTCTCGTTTTTCTTGGATCCTACTGTTCGCTTTGGTGTAACTGTGCATCTGCACCATGCTGCTTTCCCACAGTTGCGCCACACTGGAGGCCTCCACTTTACCCAGAAGAACTCTCTCTGACTGGCCCAACTCTGAATGCTGGCTATTATACCACATAAGCACAAAATAAGCCTTGTGGAGAAGGGCGGGGAGGTGTGTATGCATGCATGCATGCTTATATGCGTGTGTGAATATCAGGGTCAAAGAAACTAACCCAGGGTGGATGGATTAAAATTTAGCCAATGCAGAGGAGTTTGTTTGCACATTTGAAAAGAGCATGTAATTGATGCTATCAGTTGACACTAAGCTCTTAGTATCAGTTAGGAACCATAAAGGCCTGTGTTGCTCAGATAGACACCATATACAGTTGCGAGAGAATCACTGGATTACAAAATGTGTAGTTTGAGAACATTTAGTGGTTTATATAGTGTTTTTTGTTTTGTTTTGAGTAACACTCAAGGATTTTTTTTTGAAAGGATAGGCTTGCACAATTGAGGATTATGATTGCTGCAAGGAAGCAGTGAAGGTATGTCTGATGCAAATAATAATAATATTAAAAAGGTTGTTGATTACCTTTACTGTGTTGTAGAAACACTTTAGAAATACTTTTTTTTCCATGTAGAATTTCCTATACTGATGTATTACTGATGGCATTTACCTGTTATATTTATTGT
>SCHK01257757.1:456-18355 GCA_004124795.1 Poropuntius huangchuchieni
CAAGGGAGCAGAAAGAGATTTCAAATGAGTGATAGGTAAAAGAAAAAAGAAAACACTTGCTACCTTTTCAGTCTGCTTATCTGAACCGTTAATAAGTGGAGATGCCAAAAATGCCTTGAGAGAATGAATTCTGTCAGCCTATGTTGTGATCCAACAATCAAGTTTGCTAAAATCATATTTCTTATTCAGGTGATTCATATGACACAGCTAGAACATAATTGCATCATATTTGTAGAGACAAACATATTTAACATTTATTTTGGTCTCTGTCCTCACTTTTACACGGTAACACTTTTTTGGCTTATTTTTTTTTTTTTCTTTTTGGAGGGATAAGCAATCATAAGATCAGCAAGACCCCCTCTCTTGCTCCGATTGTCATTCCCATTTGGTCTTTATATTGATAAATGTTCTTCAATCGCTCTCTCTCTCTCTCTCTCTCATACACACACACACACACACACACACACACACACAAACAAGGTTATCTCTGCCTGAAGGTAGGGCTGTGATTTAGTTGTGTTCACGGATTGATTCCAGCACATTTGGCTATAAAAACTTAGTAACGCACAGACGCTCCCTGAATGGATGGGATCTTTGGTACAGTTACATCTCAGCTACACGACACATCACACACAGTTGAGGTAGATGAAATTAGAGCTGTCGGGTAGAACAAAAATGGCCAAACGGGTTCCCCTCCGTGGGACGGCGAAATGGAAATATCACTTAAGATTTACACACTGTAGTAACTCTTTCAAATGTATCTGAAGAGGTTAAACACTACGAGAATATGGCGTGATTTATGTTCCTCTCAGTAAGTGTGTGAACAAAATGTCCACTAGGAGGCGCCAAATACTAAATTACGTAAGACGCGTCTGCCGTGATCTGCTAAACGTGATCTTCGGGACGCTACGGGTCGTCGAGTGATCTCTAACCATCTACCGCGGTAAGTTTGCAAATTATTATAACCTAAATTATTACATCTCTACAAAAAGAGAGGTCCGGCTAACCACCAGTGCTGCAACAGGGTGACCTGGAGAGTTGAGACACACACGCTGACACCCTTTGCCCCTCGCGCAGCACGCTTACAATTGTCGCTCATTAAACTTTAATTCACATCCCCAAACTCCCATTCACCACCCCTCCCCTTCCTCACCGTGATTTGGTAATGCTGCTAGCCTCTGATCTGCCACCCCTCTCCATGAACGCCCTAAGCCCATGGGCCCTACCGAGTGCCGAGTGCCGGCCTCAGCCGCCGAGAGGACACAGATAAAAAGGGCCTCTTTGAAGTCGGCAAAAGTCGATGGCCTCTTTCATGGGCCCTCTTTCAAGTGTGTGCTGTGAAGGGGCCTCACTACATGCCCTGCAAAGGTTAAACACAGGGGAACGTGAAAGAGCATTATAAAAGGGACGATCTCTCCCTGGACGGCCCACCCCGAGAGACCACGGCACAGCACGTACAATCATCGTACAATAAATGTGGACTGCAGTGAGGAGATCACAGTTCAACAGCCTAAATATAGAATCTTCTCGACTTCACAGCCACTTGTGTGCTGTTTTACGATCACGCTGAGTCTCGATTTGTTCGGTCGTCAGGCTGTGGCCTAAAGGGTCTAGACATGCAGCACATGTGAACGATGAACATGGATGGGTACGCTAGCTTGGCTATCGAAATACTAACACAGCGGTCAGGAGATGAGAAACGTCGGACATTCAGGGAGGACAAATATTCATCTTTGGTATTGGGACTCCTATCAGAGATAGGGTCATTTTTCACACACAAACAACACTCAGTTAAATAAATACTGACCGTAACTAGCAAATAAATAAAATAAATAGCTAGAAGATTGGAAATAAATACATAAATAATTATAAATACACAAAGTGGTTCTCAGTTCATGTTCAATTCAAGCTTTTTGTGAGTATTTTTCATCAGGTTCTTCGAGATTTTGAGCTTTTTCCGGTACGAACAGCCATCGGCCAGATTGTGTGCTTGAAATTTTTACAAAAACAAATGGATTTCTCCATCCTCAGTGTGACATCTAAGAAATCATTTGAAATCAGATGGAAATTATGCAAGAGCGTCCTGGATTCCTCTTTGCAGCCATTCTGTCAGCAGAAACTCACCAACAAGTTAAAAGTCTGTTGCAAAAAGAGTCATGGCTGAGTTCCTCCTCATATTGTCTGAGAGGATGCGACTCCAGTCCTGTGCTGAGACTGTAGCTGTCCCACAGCAGATGCCTTTTTTGGACTATGAGGCCTTGCTTTTTGTAACGAAGGTGTATAAAAAGAAAACAAGCTCTCAAAAATGTTCATATTTTGGTTTCAGCTTCTTTATCCAGTAGTTTTTCCCTTTAAAAGAATCTCTGAAAGATTCATTTGCATCGTTCTTTGTTTCTTTGGTCATTAATTTTCCATTTGTTGCAAAATCATCTCTCTCTCTTTCGAGAACTCTAAAAATATCATTTTGACTGTCATGATCAACAAAGAAAAACCAGAAACATCTGCACTGATTTTAGACGCTGTAACGAATTACAAAATTAATAGATTCAATATCTATTCAGTAGCTTTTTATAACCCTCAAATGTTGATCTGCGAGTGATTTCATAAGCCCTGATGTGTCAGGCCCATCCTTTGCGATTAAAGCTAAAATAATCAACGCTAAAACTACAATCAAATCCTGTCTCATCTAGACATTGCGAACATCAGACTTCATCTTTGGTTTCATATGCTGTTGATTTGTATACAAAAACACCCTTGATTAAAAATCTCAAACTCTAGGAGCTACAGGTAAACCTGTGCTGTGCAGAGCGTAAAACGGCTCATTTTCCCATCATGCCGTGGAGCAGGTCACAGCTGGAGACGCAGTGCTGGACCCCGACGAGCCAGTGGAGGATGGGCGGCCCTCTTCGGTCCAGCGGTTGATGTTTCTGCGGCGAGCGTTCATGAAGAAGTTGCTTACTGTGGAAAGCTCAAGGCCAAGCTGCTGAGAAATGGTGATCTGCAGGTCTTTGGTCGGCCGGTGGTTCTCTCTGAAAATGGCCATGAGAGTGCGACGCTGCAGGTCTGTGAAAACTAGCCGGGTGCGCTTGGGCCCCTGGTTGCGCTCTAGCTTGGACTGCTCCTGCTCCTTACGCTTACAAGCTGAGAAAGAGAGAGCGAAAAAAACATTAGCCTACAAATAAAACCTGAAAATCTTAATTGGTCTATCCATTATCATTAGCAATTTATCTTTGTTATTTAATAGGCTCCACACTTTGTTAATTGCGGAAAACATAAATAGTGTGTGATAAAATTCTATTCAATGTAGATTTTTAACAAGTGACTTGCAGCTTTAACAATAATATAATTTAAAATGCTTCAAACTGCAAACAGCAAAGAAATGCACAAATAATGGTTGATGGTTTCATCAAGGAAATTATGGTCAAAAGCTGAAATATTTTAAGATCTCAGCATTTTAAAAAGATAACCATTGAATCAGAAGTACAAGTAGTTTAAAATATGCAAATGATCAGGAAATTACAGCCGAAAGCTAAAATGTTAATCATTGCATCTAAAGTGCAACGAGTTTGAGAGACGAAGTCCTTAAACAGATCGGGAAATTATGATCAAAAGCTAAAAAAAGAAAATAGGAATAGAAAACATTAATGAATCGGAGCAGTCCTGTGCAGTAAAAAAAGAAGCAACAGATCAGTTAAGAGCCAATGGTGCCAATACTCTGCATTTTCATTTGGTAGTATTTATCATATATCGCTATTAATGTTGTATAATACATAACTTAATTAAATACTTCACTGGGTGTAGACCAGACTATTGCCTGAAAACCAGAGAGAGTCTCTATCAGACAACTGCCAACTTGATAGATAGATAAATGTACTTTATTGATCCCTGAGTGGAAATTCAGGATAAGGGAGATTAAGTGATAAAGAGAAAGACTGTAAACGTGCTGAACAATAATGATCTATATCAAATACAACAAACGTTCAGAAAGTCTATTGTCCTTAAAATGCTTAATGTTTCAGTTCAGCATTTACCTCTGTATCATATTCAAACTCCTGATTCTCTCGATCGGGCCCACTTGCTTTCGCCCATACAACGGCGACCATTAACTAAATGCTTCCTGATGTTGTAATCATGTGTAAAAGGTAGGAATTACCATGCTATAAATCCTGCGCTCCGCACCACACTCCCAGACATAAACATCCCCCCATAGAGTTCTTATGATCGTGGGAGCAGGCCCTAATCATGATGTATACCACTTGTCTCATGTAGCTGAAACGTGATCGAAAGCCTTTTTCATAAACCACCCCCACCCCCCAATTGCCTATCACCCCCCTCTCCCCCCAAGCCGTACTCCCTGCCTACTCCACCCCCTGCTGATTTTTTTTCGGCCAGGGGCTGATAGAAATTATTGATTAAATCTGTGCTGCTCAGACTCCCCGACCTATAGAGGAGCTTTAACCCCTTTAGTGCTGGATGAAAGGGGAGCTTCTACGTGCCAAACCACATTTATTGTCAATCTCTGCAGGGCGGCAGAGATCTAAACTTAACTATGCAATTTTTATATAAAATAGTTTGAGGCTGAAAATGTAAAAGTAACAGCATCAGTGAAAAAGCCTCTGCTATTTAAGCCGATTATGTGTCTGTGATTCCTTAAGACAAGAGCTTTAGGCTTCAGTGCTTGTGTGTGAAATCCCAATGCTGTCCGAATGCCGAGCTTTAGAGTAATGATCTCTACCCTGCCCTGCGACTGAATTTCTCTCTGTTCATCTCTCTCCCAATCAAAGCTCAGCCAGTTTGTGAAAACACACAGACACAACCAACAGAACACATCCACACAAAAGACCTGAGGAAAAACTGAGTGAGAGAAAGAGAGAAACAATTCAGGATATCTAGGAAAACCAGGATACGAATTTCAGGTCAATAAATCTAGCTTATAAAATATTAAAATATGCATTTGTTGTACAATAAATGCAGTGTGATCTCATGCCCCGTTTGCATTGGGTTAAAAAAAAAGTGTCATCATTTTTCCTCCTAGTAACGAAGGTGAGTATCTAAAAAGTGCTGATGGATTTTAAAAGGATGGGTATTTGTTGTATAAATGCTTGTTAAAAATCACTGCATTAAGCTGAATCATCATTAAATGTGTCGGTAAGTTGAACTCCTGCTGTCTCCGAGAGAGGAGGCGTGTAGCCGCATGCATTCTAATGTTTGCTCACGCCGTCTTATTCACAGGAGGTGTGTGCTGGAGCCTTCTGCGTTGCTTTCCCAAGGAAATCAATACTAGCTAGTAATTAAACAAAGGGCATGGTGAGAAAAGTCAACACTCATGGAAAGTGGGTTATATAGGGAAATACGGAGGTGTCCACTTATGCTTTTGTGCACAGAAGCTGTGAAAAAAGCCTTAAGAAAAATCCATCAGATGGTGATTTGGCCAACATAAAATTCAGTCAGTATCAATTAAAATTGATGAAAAATATTCCAACTAATAATCCAAGCCTTAATTACGCATTATGCATATAAAAAAAAAAGTTATAAATAAACAGGTTTTACGTTATCACAGCAACGCTCATCATCCTAAATGAACATTTACTGCCAATCAAAATTTCCACAATGGCATGTTTAGCGACTACTTCAGAAAACAACAGCAGGACACGGTACCGCTCAGGCCAACAGGGCATTGATTGATTCCATGTATTTCGTTGCATGGAACACCCCTATGACTGAGGGCACAGTGGTCACCAATCAATATCTGTAGTGGTAATGCAAGCAGAATAATTCATTCTGAAGCGTATTTCATGCTTAGGTGATTGATCGCTTGGGATTCGGAAAGATTTCGGGAGAATCTGCGTGTCTGTGTTTGTCTCCCACCCCACAATCCTCAGTGGCTGCTGCAGCACGCCAGCCGACATTTTGAAAACCGCCCCATCCCTGCATCGCCACCCCCCCCCACCTTCGTCCATTCTCATGTTACTGTTTTTCTCTGGATCTCTTTGTGTGCTTTGGACAACAGTTAAAGTTTCAGCCTCTTTAATGTCAAAACATTGCAACACGGCAAGATTCACTGGATTTGAAGTGAAATATGACTTCTTTTTCAATAATACACACAATGTTCATTTTGCATTATTGAAACATTTAAGTGTAAATATTTTACTGTACGTTGGTCAAAGACACTGTTGTATCTGTGGTACTTTTCATGTATTGTTACTGAACAACTTTAATTGAAAAATTTCTTTGTTTTCTGTTAATCATATATGTACCACTTGCTACTGTTTTTAACAATACGTGCCCAGATGTACTAGTAATTTTGGGGATTTTTGTTCTGTTTCACAACAACTATCCATTTCAAATTCAACTTTAACAAGCACAAGCTTTTTACCTTCCAGACGTAACGAGGCCATCCTCTGAAACTCTGGCTCCTGTAGCCAGCGGGACATCCTCTTGAAGGTTTCGCGGCCAGACTTGAGTTTCCCCCAAGGTTTGGGGTTCCTAAGCAGGTCTGACAGAGTGCCCTGAGACCTGCACAGAACTCGCTCTGCGAAAATGGCCTGTGGGATGCTGTACCTCTTCAGTTCAGTGATGATTCTTTGAGCCACATCTTTGGTGTTGATCTCCTCCCCTCCGCTGTTCTGCGAGCTGGCCAGCATGCCCTCCCTTCCCAAGATGGAGCTGGAGGAGGAAGGGGAAGAAGAGGGGAGATCCCCGAGTTTGGAAGCCTGTTGGCTCTGGAGGTGGTGCTGATAACTCTGGTTGTATATATGGGGGTGGTAGGTGGGAGTGTGCTGATGGGCATCCATTTTGTTTAGCTGGTGGCTGACCCCATGCTCGCCCCCCAGAGAGGGCGGTGACATCTCCCTCCCGAAGTCTGGTGCTGTTCGACAGATGTTACCCCCATTGCTGCCCATATGGACCTCATGGCCACCTGGAAGCATCTGGCTACTGTGTCCATTCTGACTTCCCAGGCTGCCATAGCCATGCATGGCGGTCTCCAGGCCTGCACTGCCCAACGGTGGAGACAGACCCTGTCCCAAACCAAAGTCTTTTCCGTACGGGGTATAGTAGTTTCCTCCCAGGCCTCGATCTTCTCGCATGAGAGTGAAGCTGCCGATGACGTTGCTCACAGGCAGGCAGGGATGGTGATGGTGATGGTGGAATTTGTCATCAAAGGGCTGGAGGGGTGTTAGTGTGGTGTAGGTGCTTCCACAGCTGGTCGGTGGGTCCCTGCTGTACCCCAGTGTTGCCATGCTGTGGTCATACGCGGTGCTCTGGTGGTCAGACTCCAGGCCCATGGCAGGGCCTCCCAGAGAGGGACGAGGGAAAGCAGCCGTGAGATCCCGAGAGTGCAGCATGGCTCGGCTGTCCTGACTGTGTGCCAGCTCTACGTGGCTGTGCACGGACATCTCACCCATGTTAACATCCATATCTGTACCTTCCTTGCTCCGCTTCTTCTTTAAATTCCAACTGATGTGTTTTTCTAACCGTCTAGAGTATGGTTTCTGTAATATGATCTAAAAACAGTTCCTGATGCTGTTTATATCTCAAAATCTGATTTCAGTGTACTCTCAGAGACATTTCATCACAGTGGCACCATCTTGGGTCATGCAAGCAAATTCTGTGTTCCATAAATGCTTCTGAATTTATCCATGTGAGTCTTGCTTTTGCCTTGTTGACCAAAGCTGAAAAAGAGACAGAAGGACCATGATCACTGATTTGTTATTGATGACTTATTCAGCTTTATTGATTAGTCGCAAATATTATAATAACCTACTTGAACCACCATGATGATTAATTTCGTTACAAGTAACTTTTTGTGTATTAATAGCAACATTATTTTGTTTATAAAATTCATTACATTCAAATTTAACTTTAACAATCATATCAACGTTTAAAAACAGGTTGAGAAGAATTAAGTAAGAATTGCTCACCTCACAATGTAGCTTATCCGACAGGATGGAGAGAAGCGAAACAGCCTCTCCAAAACAATCAAATCAAAAGCCGACAATGGGATTGGTTATTCTATACACCTGCAGAAATCCCGAGTTTACCATCACACAACTATCGGTTTTACGTAACAACGACTTTTGTGTGTCATCAGCACATTTCGGTGTTCAAAAAAAGCAACGGCTCGGTCCGGTCCTTCACTCCCGTTATCCGCTAGATTCTCGCTGGACCACAACTGTCGAGGATGCAACAGAAACGACGCGCAAGGCCGTACGATTTTGTCCGATGTCCGGACTTCTCTATGCTGCAACCGTGTCAAAAATTAGCGCCGATGTATGTCTAAGCATCGTGCTCCGTCGCTGTCATTATCTCTGTGGTTTTGCCCTTCTGTATCCTCATCGATCTCGGCCCCAACTCTTTCTCTCCTCTCTCTCTCTTCCCCCAGCCCCCCTTCTCTGTACGTCACACTCTTAAAATCTGACAGATGTGGGGTGAATTTACAACCCTCGTTAACTCCTTCCCTCCTGCGGACCTCAAGAAGCCATTGTCTTAGGTGGGGCTCGTGACAGTGTTCGAATTATACAGAGTTTCAGAAGAGTTGACTTTAAAAAAAAAAAATCCAATAAGAACATTTTCAAGGCGCAATCTGTTGAGGTTCTCGCGTAACCAAAATTTTCTTTTGATGCCCTAATCACATGCATACAAATATTAAATAGCCTATCTTAAAGACCTTATGAACAAAACACACGTCTTTTGTGATAGCCTATTAAAAGCAGCCTATAGCCTATGTAAATCTTTAATAAAGTGATAAATAATGATAGACATCTTTGTTTTTTAGTGTTCGGTCACTTAAATATTCTAACGAAAAGTGCTCAGCGTACTGTTGCTATGGTTACTTCCCCAGGCCAACGCGATTTTGCATGTTATCTTCGCTAAAATTGAAAACGCGCAGCAATATTTTGAGTCTAAATATAAAATGTGATGTTTATGTAATATTTTGTGTTTAGTTCAATCTACAGCCTTTCAAGAATTGTGTTTAGGTTAATTTTTGTTGATAAATAATACATTTGGAATTTTTTTAATGTACGAGAAAAAAAAAAACCCTGTGTAGCTAATTAGAAGGCCAAAGCGTTTATGTACTATTAACTACAGTTNCCCTGTGTAGCTAATCCAATTAGAAGGCCAAAGCGTTTATGTACTATTAACTACAGTTTTATTTTCCCAAGCTAAGGGCAATTAACTGAAGCAACAAAGCGTAGTGACAGAGAGCGGTTCTTATCAGCTGTCAGCTTACAGTGTAGTGGACAATTAACATAAGAGTTTGCTCCTCAATCACAGAAGTGCTAAACAAGATCAATGCACTTGATCTACCCAATGCGCACCTATGACCCTCTTTCTGAGAGCACACGCGACCTTTCCTAAACCGCGCTAATAATCAACAAAATTACACTTCTGTCATGTTTCCGTTAAAAAAGGGAAAAGATGCCATTTTTGCGACGCGAGTTTGTGTGCGTCGGAGAGAGAAGGAGGTGGGAGTTGATGCGGGTAGGTGTTTGAAACTTGGAATATTAATCATATCTGTCTGTCAGTTTAATTTTTAGAGATGAGCAATTCTAGCGCTTGAAAAATTTTCCAGTGCGATGTGGGACCGCTGTCTTCCCGCAGCAGATGCTGCACTATCGATCCGCGCCGAGCAGGGCCGAAGGAGGGAGGGAAGGAGGGGTGTGTGTGTGTGCGTGCATGTGTGTGTGTGCGGAGAGTGTGTGGCTGGAGGTAAAATGGTCAGCTCTTACCGCAAAAAAAGGTCTGTTCGAGGGTCGAGGTGAAAGTTCACTCACTGCGGCTGGAGAGCTCGATAGACGATAGAACACTCGAATGAAAACAATCCGATTCAGTGTGCATTGATAACCCTTTACACCCTTTATAATTTGAAATTCTGATAAATAAAACAACAATTTCCCTTTAACCTTTTAATAATTTTCTTGTGCATTTTAAAGGCATCTAGAAAATACAGAATAGCATGTGGGTTGAATGGGATTTTATTTTTTTGTGTCAGTAAATTCAGGTGAATCGCGATATGAACTCAACATTAGCAGAACACCAAGAAAAAATATTTTAAAATACAGGCCTAGATATAAACAACAGTAATGATCATTATGGATGGTTGTGTAACAATGACCTCTCCTTTCTGACATACCATGCTTTTTTCCCCCGGTGCATCAGGAAGGTTTATTCTATTAATATTATTGTTATTTTAAAAATAATTCTGTTAAGATTTCCGTACGAATTAGAGAGAGCTTATCTGATAGCTACAAGTTCGGCACCATGTAAGGCACTGCAGAATATTATTCACCAATTCTCTTTTTCTGTCTGGGACACGTATCAATGATCAAACATTGTTCAAAACAAACCGTGGAAATCAAAACAGCGGCCAGCGAGTTAGTAAATTATTTATACCTGTCTATTGAGTTCTTTGAGCCTTTGGTCGAGCCACGTCCTCCTCCCGAGTGGTGTGTATCAAGAGGCCTGCAGGTTAACACGTACATGAGGCTAAACGAGCAGAGCTAAGCAGACAGATACGAACAGTGTGTGTTCTTTGAAAGTTATTGAAGAGTTTAACTCTTTCACATAATAATATTACTATTTTGTGTTTGAGACCGTAGAGACGGTGTTAAATAGCTCACATCACTCAGCACATCAATTAGCTGTTTTATGTAGGCTAGTGGCCTAAATGCTTAAAACTGAATAAATGCGACAGAACCTCGGTTTTTGCAAAAATACATTTCTACTTCTACTGCGAAAGGACATTTCTAGTTTAAACTGACTGTGCAAAATTTACAGATTATTCTGTAGGAATATGTTAATGGTATAGCCTATTTACGGAATAACTTTACAATTCAATGCAATTCAAAGTAATATGCATTACGAGGTAAAGCTAGATTTGTTTTGCCTTGGTATTTTCGGCCTTCTGATAAATATCAAAGACATAAATGTTATTGATCACATTTGCAAACAGTCTTGTTTGTGTGGTTTCTTGAAAAATTTGTGTCAGAACAGAATTTATTCTTTGCATTTATTTTGTGAGGACACATACAAAGAGAAAAACATTTCTGTTGAAACACGGTATTCATACAGCCTAGGTAATATATTTATAGAAACATCTAATAGAAAATGAAATGTAATCACTTTTATAGGCTACTTGTAGCCTCATAAGAGTTACGATGAGAAAAAAAAGAATAATATTGTTTTATATATTTTAAATGACTTGTGCAGTAGTATAATTTCATGTTTATCCATGTTTATCTGTTTGTCTTTTGGCTGCAGCGCTTTAGCCTGACAAAATATTACAATTAAAGACTTTATTAAAATCCAGAAGCAATATAACAATATAAAACAACTAACGCAAATCTGCTAATGCACTGCAAAAAAAAAAAAAAAAAAAAAAAAAAAAAATTTTTGAAATTGTGCAGCAAGCTTAAATTGTAATAAAAATATTTTACTGTTAACCTACAATTATGTCCCTTATACCTTTCAGATTTAACAAATTTCATCCATCTGAGAAGTAGGTTGCTAAAACTGTGATTATTTACATTCGTTATTATATTCAACAATATTTGTTTTCATGCGTTTTTGTCTCCTGTTTTATTGTTAATGTTTTATATCAGTCTTAATATTTTGGCTTCGGAAACAAGTGTCTAAAAGCACAAAAATAAACGAATTAAAATGGATACGTCCTACAAACTATAACGTGCATTCAAATGCGAAATATAAAAGGGTTAGAACAAATTAATTTCGTCCAAAAATAATAGGACGCATGGTGAATAATAAAAAGAAATCGATCGATGAAAAAGTCAATAACTCAATTAACATGCCCGAACCTCACGGAGAGCAGGCCCATGAAACATGGAAAATCACATGAAAATAAAACTTTGTGCGCCTGACTGTAACTTTACAATTATACAAAACTTAAATGGAGGATTAGCCTGTATAATAACAAATCTAAAAGTTTAAAAATACATCTATAAATGTTCTATATAAATATTTAAAATTACATTTGCAATTTTATTTTAAATATGTAATATTCTGGTGTTTTAAAGGACTGCATCAGAAAAAGAGGAATTCATTCATGAACCTCGGTGTGTTCATGAACCTCAAAGTAGGCTACATTTAATTTTCTTTACGCTGTAAAGTTTAAACTTAAATTAAAGTGTACCGCCTAGATTTTTAACTGTAAAAAAATTATAATAATACAACTATAACATCAAGTTCATGCAAAATAGGCTACATCTTGCATTACACACGATCTTATGTCTAAGAGCATTTTCATACAATACCGCTGTTTATGTGCATGGCTTTATTATTTGGTTAAAAAATTATTTCTTAATGCTTTTTCCCCCCGCACCGCATCAGGAGATTAAATTATTCACTAGAATTTACAATTATAAAACATACAAATATATCACAGGCCTACCTACAGGCCTACATATAGGTAGGTAGCCTATTTTATTTGTGTAAAGGTATTTAATATAAAGGTTTTATATAAAAACGCTTTTCAGACAAACCCTGAGAGAGATTTATAATTTTCACAAATATGAAGACAAGACTGTATTAGGGGAGTCTGCTGGATTACTATGAAGGTCATGGTCATATTCAGCTTTCAGTAACGTTTCACTAGTCACATTCACAAACGTAACCACAATGTTAAAGGATAATATTTTCTATGATTTTACGATTTAACCTCTGAGCCACAGCAAGTGTTCAGCCGCATTCAAATGGACGCGCGCCCGTGTATTTGGTTCTGTTTATCGATTGGGAAACGTGGGCGTGCTGCCAACATGCAGGATGGCAATCTATTATTACCATTGTGAATTATTAGCAATCGGAGTCTAACAACCGGCAGTATTTATAATACAGCACGTTTAAAATAAATTGCTAAAAGATTTCTAATGTTTTACATGCTACTGCATCGCGTTTAAATTCGACTGAACCTGATTAAATTACGCAGTAAAACAAGTACAGCATTTTAATCTTTAGTTAAAATTTTAACAACATAACGCAACAAGATAATGCAATTTAGATTAATCCGTTTGGAATTAAAGAAAAAAAAATCATATTTAAATTGAGTCTTAAAATTCGAATAGTAAGATAGCATTATACTAAATCAATTTAAGATGGAAGGCCTCCTCCAAATCAAAACTATAGCAAAGAGCAGCACTCAGTTTCAATGCTAAAAATCCTCATAACCACAACAGGCCTACTAAACATACAAACACTTTACCTACATTTCCATTGCACATTCATTCCACAAAATAACAACAGCAACAGCAGAGCACTTCAAACACCCACATGCATTGCACAATATAAATACAAGTCTATGCAAACACAATGATCTGCTTTTTGTCCATGTAGAACTCAGCTTGTGAGTGTGAAGTGAACCTTCACATTGTTTAAGTGTTTATAAGAGTGTGTGTTTTATATATCCCGTCTAATAGATGCTCTGTGGGTGGGTGGAGGGTCTGAGATTGCCTTGCAGTCGGTTAGGATCCTTTTCCCTGCCCCTCTCTCTTCCATTTTTTTCCTCTTCCCCTCTCTCTTCTTCGCTCTTCTCTGCGAGAGCTAGCATCCACATCCTCCATCCCATCTTCAGTTGTATCATAAGACGGTGTTCTCCTGTCCCTAGAAATCCCCCATTTTGTGAGTCCCCTCTGTGTCCTGCATCCCTCTATTTCCACACAATTTGTCTTGTATCCATTTTGCTTTCCTGCCCGGCGATGTGGCGTCTTCCCTGTCTCAGTGTGTGTGTGGCTAGATGCGGTTTCTGTTCCTGCTCTTTTTAATCAGCATGTTAATAAGAAAGGTAACTAATCAATACGTTCAATGGCCTGGCGATTGATACCATCTCAGCCTCCCTCCCCTCTCTCTTTGACGCACACACACACACGTACACACTAGGAGCACAAAGGCTAAATAGTAAACAGAAATATATAAAATAACATTGAGAGAATAATTGCTTTAGTTTATGTCTGATCATTCAGCAGTGATCTGTCTGATACTGGTATCTTTAAGGAATCTGAAGTTTGGAGAATAGGGAACTTTAAGAATTTTGCTTTATTAAATGTGTGGGATCCGCAAACACAAAAGGATGTTTTTTTTCACTTTTATCAAAGCACATGGTGATACACGTCCTTTCCAACATAAACACCAAGAGTAAAAATATCTCTTAGTGAGTATGTGAGTTTTTCACCCCAGGGTAAGGTCTTCTACTACAAATGGCCAAATCCAACAGGATGGAAAGAGAAAAATGGCAGAGGATAAAGAGAATTCCCTTACAGAAGAAAGTGTTTGGGGGAGAAAAAACATTAAACACACATGCAAACACAGAATGGCCTTTAAAGCTGACATTCTGCAGACCTGCGGTCATGCTTTTACTTCATGGTAGTTTCTTTGCAGTGTGTACATAGCAAAGTTCTCTTATGTTTGCCTTTGGTTGACCTTAACTGTTTGCATGTTGAGCTGGCGGATCAGAGAAACTAGATTGTACATTCTTCTAAAGATAAAGTGTTTTTTTTTTTTTTGCATTTTAAACATGCAAGCCTTTTTTGATAAAGAGTCAAATTCAATGATTTTGCAAAACGAATTTTCTGTGTTCACTGCAAGTTAGCTTAATCAATAGCATTTGCTGGATTATATTGATTAACACAAATAAATAAATTTTACGCATCCCTCGTTTTCTTTTTAAAAGAAAAAAAAAAAATCAAAATTATGTTAAAATACTTACAATGCAAGTGAGTGGGAGCAATTTAAAGCAGAAATGTGAAGCTTATATTTTATAAAAGCATAAATGTAAAAAGTAAATGTATTATTTTTTATGTATAATGTTTTTACAGGCATTATGTTGTCACTGCAACAAAAGTTAGAAAAAAAAAGGGATATCGTTTTAAATGCAAAGTTAGTAATCCATATTGTTTACATATTGCAGCAACTCAAAATGTAGTTTTTTTAAAGACAAGGGGGACAAGTCAATTTTGTGTAACCCAGAATATTACTATAAAGGGATGAATGAAAATTCTGTCATCATTTACTCAACCTCATGTCGTTCCAAACTTTTATGACTGTCTTTCATCTGTGGAACACAAAAGAAAATATAGAGGTGAGCGAAAAATATTTTGAAGGCAAGTAAATGACAGAATTTTCATTTTTGTGTCAACTATCCATTTAAGTAAGAGGTACAAGGCGAATGTTCTTCTATAAAAAATATACAGTATCATATACAGTATCATAAAGCTTTACCCATCAAATGTGGCTTATTTACATGCTTGGAATTATTAATGACTAATTGAAAAAGCCTAAGTGCCATGTTCCAGAAATCTCTGATATGACAGAAGCCCTATCATATTTCTGGCACTGATGCGAGCTTGTGTTTCAGCTCACGGCTCTCTCGAATGTGGCGTGTGTGCGTGAGCGTCCCTGGGGAGGTTTAGAGTGACCACTGCCCCCTGACCCCCCCTTTATACTGTCACCCCACAACCCAAACCTCCATCAGAAATGCACCAGTCACCTAGCAACAGAGGCCTAGTAGTCAGAGGTCAAAGACCAGGGGCTATCGCAGATATTACACATATACTCCAAGAAACGTTAATATAGATTTCCAGAATTACAGTCATCCATTTCAAGAATTATGTCATCATGGCATCATTATATACTGTATACTTTACATTAAGCCTCCATTTAAGCATTGTCAAGTAAAGCATTATAAATCGAATGTCACGCATTCACAGGAAACACTTAAGTATAATATGCCTCTCAGCATGAAAACAAAAAATGTTAGGGATGAAAAAGTGTGCCCACACACTTTTTACAATAAAACCTTTGTTTTCCACTGAATAACAACAAAGGGCAACGATGACCATTCCATTTCATCCAATCAAGAAAAGGTCACTGACCTCTGACCCCAGCTGACCACAAGAGGAGGATGGGCACGATCCAATCACCTTAAACAGTCTGAGGCAGCACGTCCACGGTGGAAGGAGGTAATGAAAAGAGGGGGGTGGAGAAAGGGACCAAAGAATGGATGGGTGCAGATGCAGCATTAATCTGTGCCTTGATCAGGACCTGCAGCACCTTGAATGGAAGGATGAAGAAGACCAGAAGAATGAAAGGCACATCCACCTCGACTCCATCTGTGCTGTACTTTAATCTGATGGTGAAATGTGACGAAATTCACTTACCGCACCTTCAGCCTGACATCATCCGAGAGGAGTTTAATCATCATTTCCGACACAGGAGGCACCACTATGAGAATTTATGACCTTGATGACCTAATCTGCTTGTTATATTGTGACGTAAGAAATAGTGTTGTCAGGTCCAAGCTTCTTCTATGTGTTACAAATGAGCATACTAGATCAACAACAATGTTTATTCACTATTACATATATTTAAACTAAGTTTTTAAAAAATAAGGCCAATAGGCTTATTGTGCTACGGGCGTCTCGAGTTCGAATCTCCCGTCCCCCTCTCTCACTCCCACTGTCAGATCTAAACTATCATAATAAAGGTAAAAACGGCAAAAATAAATCTTTAAAAACTCACAGTGTACACTACAGTCCACAGGCTCACAGCATCCAGGAGAATATTTGAACGATTCACAAAAGATCAATCAGTCTGCAGATAAGGTTAGGATCATGATTTTTTGGTAGTATGACACTGTATATTAGCACCGCTTGTTTGGTTTTACCAATCATACAGTATTTGGATTCATGTGACGTCAGACATACTTAAACACTAAAGTCCTGTTTGATTTCTGAAAGGAATGAAAACGAGGCTGTGAAGGATAGAAGTACAGTGTGTTCAACGAATTTTCATGCTGTTTAACAACAAATCTGATGTGACAAATTTTGTCAAGCCAATCTGAGGAAACATCTTTCTTTTTTGTTGTTAAATATTTATTTTTGGCATTTTTGCCTTTATTATGATAGGGCAGTATGATGACAGGAAGTGAAGTGGGAGAGAGAGAGAGAGGGGGACAGGATCGTGAAAGGTCCTCGAGCCAGGACTCGAACTCGGGACACCTGGAGCGCAAGGGCGTGACATGTTAGTGTGCTGCCCACGAGGCTATTGGCGGCTTTTCTTTCTAAAAACATTCCATCATACAGCACTGAAAGTTGAAAGTTGTGAAATTTACATGATCTCTAGGACCTTTATACATTGCAAGCCATTTCCACCATGTTAAATTATGATAAATAACGATAACTACAACTTTAAGGTTTTAATAATCATTAGAATCATAAGAGAGTAGGGAAGTCTACACCACATCTATAACTACAAAGAGAAACAATATATTTGAAATCACTTTCAGAGCATTTTTTTCCACCGAATAAATGTTTCCATCCAAAGTTCCGAATTAAACTTGCGCAAAATTGGAATATCGCATAAAACATTTGCGAATAAAGCACCGTTTCCATCCACTGAGCTGAAGAGAACAAAATCATCACTTCCTGATTAACTTGCGCTAAAAATCACAAAGAAAAATGTAATTGGCTGCAGTACGAGCAAATTACAAGCACAAATTATGAACTTCAGAGTGCGCAGACGAAACGCAGTCATGTTATATTATTTTCGGAGCCTGTTGTTTGGGAACACAGTTCTGGGAGTTAATTATAACGAAGCATTTTGACAAGACTTTGCTCAAGCATTTTACAATGACAAAACTAGCATTTCAGATGCTGTCCAATGAGATCAATTCATTGGATGGTCCAGTTTTATGCTGTCCCATTGCAAAGTCACATGTCTTTTTTGAAGCACATTAAGGAATTTATTCAGTAAAAGTGTTTTCATCATAGTTTATGTACATGTTTTCTTACCAGATAAGAAATTCATCCTACTTACTTGAGCGCATGTGTTTTTAATGCACATTTTTTGAATTTATGCACATCTTGGCATTTCCATCTAGGTTTTTTTTTTT
>SCHK01257823.1:0-10220 GCA_004124795.1 Poropuntius huangchuchieni
GGTAATCCGATCGTGTACCAGCGTTTCACTGTCATATCACATTCTCTTACAAATACCACAAGCAATTTATTTTCACTGACAATGCTGACATTGTGTAGCTTTTGTTTTTCCTCACATATCGCGGAGAAACCTACCCACAAACTGTGCTACATTACATTAAAGTCTGTAGTCGTGAGGTTACAACAGCGTGTCTCGTTTAATTGGCAAGCCAGCTTAAAGCCCTCGCGTTAAACTCCACTATCACTTATCACACCTGAGCCTTCGCTACAAATTTTAGTACATAAAAAGCACAATCACTCAAATTGCACTTTTGACACTTAAGGCATTGGTTAAAAAGCTTGGGCTCAGAGAAAATCCCAGATTGGGCCATGTATGCTCTCTAAAAACATACAAAGGCTTCCGTCAATGTGGGTCAGAGTAATTGCCTTCAATTACCACAGCACCAAGACGTGTCGCGGAAAAGGACAGATTGTTCAATTCAATATTATGAAACATCAGTAAGAAAAAGCATTTAAGAAAAAAAAATTGAATGATTTTTAACTCATCATAAAGTTCTTGCACTCTTGTGCAAGAGTTCTTCAAAAAGGTTTCTCTTCTCTCAACATTGTACAGTACTTAAAATGTTTTATAAAACGCTATCTAGAGGCTTCCTCCCTCTACCTTCTTTAAAACGTAAAGGATTCCGATGCTGTCTACGGTGACAAACGTGGTGAAATCAGCCGACACGTGGATCTTCTTCAGATTGGCTCCCATCGTGTAGAACGTCTGCAAGGCCTCTCCGGTCTCCACACTCCACCACTGCAACAGTGAAAACAACAAAATACAATGAGCAACATTACCTCAATGTCTGTGTATCGTTGTACAAATGACAGTATTTTCAACAAAACACATGCTAAACTTCAGACACCGACACCTGAGGGTCTCGGTTCCCTACAGCTGTACGGAAACGCAGAGAAAGCAGCAAAGGAAATGGCATCAAATGCATGTTAACAGAACGGCTAAATGAGTGCGAATGCCAGAGGGTTGCGGTGTGATTGTCGTTAGTTTGGCATGCTGAGAAAATGAGGCCACCGCGCAGCTACCGGCCAAACAGTCACCGACGACAGATGCCTTCGACCGCAGTGCTTGTTTTTACGTTCTCCGCGTACAGATGCGCAAACACGGCCCCTGACAGACTCGTTAATCAGGCAGCCCTTTCGGTGAATTGACGGGTCTCGTTTGCATTTAACAAGCCCATTCTCCACAACTTACGGCTGTGTGTTGAAATCTCACACACCAGCCAAGACAGAGTTTTCTGCCCGTGTACCAAACTCCAAATATACTACAGACTTAAACCTTAATATGTTTGGAACATCCATTTCCCGCCCTCGAATCAAGGTAAACCAGCATGCTAACAGATGTGATCGCTTTTCTACTAGACAATATCAGCTAACTCGATTGTTTTAGACAATTTTACACCAATCGGCTTTAATATTTTTTTCTCTAAAACTACTTATAAAAAGAAGCTTGTGTGACAGCAAGCAATGCGCAGACCGAATTGTTCAAGGTTACGTTTGTAAACTCAGTCGTGTTTCATTCGGACAGAATTAACAAAAATCACCTGAGAACCTCGTGGAGAACTAATCCTGTCCAAAAAGGGCTTAACACAGATTTATTCTTTCCGCTGGATGAACGCGTGCTCTATTTTTTCAAAAGTTAAGAAAGTAGCCCTCTGTCAAGGAAACAAACTTTGGACTCGTACATCTGCCAAATTAAAAACGCTGATGTTTTGGTGCTAGTGCAAGTCGGAATCACTTAAATAGCATTGCATGCATAAATAGGACATTTCTGCTGTATGCTTGGATTGAAACTCAGTGTCCTTACATCAGCATAAAGGCAACGGACCAAACGCGACAACAGATGGAAAGCATTTTTAAACACAAACTTCACATTCTGCCACAAAAAAAAAAAAAAACACTACATTAGGGCACATAAAATATCTGCACATTCAGGCTAAGAAGTGCGATTATGCAACCAGGGTAAAAATGTCACTAGTACAAGACCTCCTTAAATTATTCACCAGGCCAAGGCCAAGTCTCTTCCACACAGTGGACAGAATAGTGCAGTCTGGAGAGACACACCTGACCTTGCTCTGCTTCATCCACTTTAAAGTCTCCAAACACATGACGGTGCACCTTAAATGCCAGACAATACAAAAACATTTGCATGTAGCCAAAGCAGACTACACTAATTTCTATAAGGTTCTTGAAAGAAAAAAAAAAAAAAGCGTCTCAGTCAGGAGAGTGACAGAAAGGGTTTCAAGGAAAGCGTGTTGCACAAATAAGACCAAAAAAAGGACATTTTATCGCTGAAGCGAATGAAGAATTGCAGATCTCCTCCTGAGACATCACATTTCCACACACAGAAGCAGACAGAGACGGCAGAGGTCAGAAGATCAGGGGTCAGCTGTCATCCTCTGACCCCGGGGGTGCTGTGAAGTTGAGTGACACACGCGAGGGCATAGAAGTAGTGGCTGCAGCGGCCCTGTTACTTGTTCGCTCTCACCCCCTGTGTCTTCTGGGTTACTGACCACCAACGACACTGTACGGACATTGCTACTCCATCAAAAACACAATTTGACTTTAAAAAGTGAAGTTTCCATATGAAACAGGATGTTCAAAACATGGGAACGCTTCTCTTTGTTTTCTCAGCTGTAATATAAAATCTACATTTGTACAGGGAGTGTTTGTAAGCTTTATTTCGTGTCATTTCTGCGGCGTCACATGGGAGTATCTTGTATGTCTGCTACGGTCATAGCATCCATTTTTGACTCTACATCTACTTTTTTCATCATGCTTCTCTGGCCTGCAGTAAAAAAAGCACTTGGGCAGGCCGTATTACGTAAGAATAACTCCATATACCTCGTCTAACTACACTTCCACAGGAGCAGGGGGAAAACCAGGAGAAGAGCGGGAACCCACCTCATACTTCCAAGCTAAATTATTCACTTAAGACTCCAAAGGCTGAAATAATCATGCGCACAATCCCTTTCTTTCTTTCCTACAATCTCTCTCTCTTTTATTCTGTTTGTCTTTGTACTTCGTTCTCGCTCTTTCGGTTTTGCGGTGCGCAGAGGAATGCTCTGCTGTGAGAGGAACGGGTGTGCGCTGTGCTGTCAGCTCTCAGTAGCATCTTTGCTGTGTGAACGCGCTCTGACGGGTCATCTGCCAGGAGTCAGGACCGAATCGCTGGGTCACGGCACCGGCGTGTGTGTGTCCGTCTGCCCTGAGCCAAACATTCAGATCGCTTTCAAACAGATAAAGTCAAAGTTAAGTCATTACGGGCAGTGAAAATAGTAACTTGTGGCGTTTGAAATCTTTTGGAAGATTAAGAGGTGCTGTGAGCACCTAAAAAGACATCTACACTCAAGGTTGTCCTCTCAATAGCCGATGTCTGACAAAAAGCCATCTCTCTCAAAGCAGTGTTAATTTTGCTGCCGAATAATTTTCGTCATAATATTCGTCAACGACATTTTTTTTCAACGAGAAGATAAACTAAAACTCTTTTTGAATGACAAAAACTATGACATAAATGCATTGGCATTTTCGTCAACGAATAAAAACGAGACGAAAATGTTAGGGAGGGACGATTTGGGAAGAGATTCATTCAGCAGGAATCTGCTGCATAGGAGGTTAAATACATATGAACCCGGAACCGGCGGGACATAAGCTAAAATACACTTTGCTGCACGTCGCATAAAACATCCAAAAATGTCATTGTCAATATGTGGGAGTAAGAGAAGAGCAGACATATGAATTAATCTGACGACGCAAGAGAGAACTCAATTCGGTCCAGTTTTCTGAGTGCAGACACTGAAGCACACACGCATTGTCCGTTTTGACGAGTATTCAGGTAAACACATTCGATTGCGTTTTAAGAGAATGTAAACAGTAGGGAGAACATGTGCATTCATGCATCTGTGCATTCGGATTTAAAGGGATAGCAGCCTAATTAAGTTGCTATCGTCAGAGTCATTGATGTTAATCAAGCAACAAAAGACAGACAGAAAATCACTCACTGCTCTTGACTGAAAAACTTTAGTAGCCCTAAAGATTAATCTAAATTTACTTATAGAAATAAATATGTCTGCCTGAAAGAATGAAGAATATGGTAAACAATTTTAAAACAAATTAGCTGTATAATTAGCCTGTATAACCATTGGTATTTCATTAAAAAGAAGACCATGTTCTTGTTCTTTATAAGAAGTGATTTTATTTAATTTTAACATAAAGGCATGTTGTGTGTCACCGCAGTTAAATCTGTGTCTATCATGATAAAACCTTAATATCAAATCTATATGAGTTTGGAAATTTTAGAGAAATGCTTAATAAATACACTAAACCCATTAGATTTTAGCCAACTAAATTTACTGTAGATTTCGTCGACTAAAACTAAAAACAATTCAGATGACGAAAATATGACTAAAACTAAATGCCATTTTATTCAAAAGACTATGACTAAAACAATCAAAATTTGCCATCAAAATTAACACTGTCTCAAAGGCAAACATCTCCCCTCTGGACAAAACTAAAATGCAGGACAAGTATGGGAGGGGAGGGGTACGAGACAACATTTTAATAGCAAGTTAAAGGGACCGATCATCAAAAAAATGAAAAGTCTACTTGGCTAAACGTCGCTTGAACCGAATCGAATTTGGTCTGTTACTCACACAAGCCTGTCATACAGATTCAAAAGGCTTGAAATGTAACAGAAGAGCCACAGGACAGAAAGACAATTGATAGTTGGGCAAAGCGGCCATTCCTGTCGCTGCACTACGGGTGCGCAAGAGAAATGAAGAAAGCAGAGCCTTCAAGTGACAAGTGACAGGTGTTGCAATCTGTGTCAAGCTTTCCTGCGCTACAAGTGCTTGTTCTGCCGCTGGCAAACAGTGAAAAGAGAAACAAATGGATTGAGTGAATTCTCTCCGAAACGATTAAATAATGAAAGGCTACGACCAAAAGTGGCGGCAAAAAAAAAGCTTCAAAGTCAAAAGGAAACGCTTGTTTACCTACAAACTAGTCGTCTAAGTTTCATTTGGATTAAACAAACATTCTAAACAGATTTTTCCATACATTTCGCATTGCAAAGGGCATTAAAAACTGGAACAATCCTACTTTTACAAACATTATGATAAGTAATCAGTGTCAGTCAGGAGAGTGACTCAGCCAAAATTTTTGCACGTTAAAAATAAATACAACCTCACGTTGTGTCAATCACTTTTACACACCGCCTCCGAAGCTTTCCTCCATCATGAAAAAAATAAATAAATAAATATTCGGATCATGTTGGATTTTGCATTTTCGCAAGTATTTTGATAGGAAAGGATGACAAATACGAAAAAAAAAAAATGATAAATGAAAAAACGCATTCGAAAACTTCAGATTTATTGTGCAAGGACCTTCAATCACTGACAAACTGCTTCTACCACTACTACAAAAAAAAAAAAAAAACCTATGTAAATAAAAATGTACATTTAAACATTCTCCAAACCATTTTATTGCAAATTAACACTGAATACTAACGCACACAGAGTTGTCAGAGACGTAGAGTTGATTTTATTTAATTCAGTCGAGTTAATCAACTACTCCTTGCATATTTCATGACAAAAATCTTTAATCTCTAAATCTCCCCTGGTTTTTCCCTCCATTTCCTCTTTTAGTCACTCTGTCTAATGACGGCCAGGATGGGTGTGCGAATGTTGTGTAGAAGCGACAGTTGTGACAGCGGGACGAGAACAAGCCCATCTCCCTTACGCATCCAGACACCTCAGAGGGATTGTGAAACTCTGGCCGTACCGTTGGGTTTAGAGTTGCTACTGCTACAACTCAAACAGCTTTTTTCTCACTGTTGTTCGACAGCAGAAACAGACAAAGGAAACAGAGCGTCTCTTATTTGCAGGTGAACGCTGTGGTGGGACTCGGAGCAATAAACTGCTGTGATATAAACGTTCTGTCTGGTGGAGGTGAAGGTCTGGATGCCCTGGAGCTGATGTGTGTGAATTACTATGAGTCTCCCAACAGCAGCCAAATCCTCCAGAGGACAAACAACACTGTACGTGTGTGAACGAAAATGAGTCGGGCGGTCTGATTTAACGCGTATGAGCCTCTTCCTCGCTAAAGGTGTAATATCCTGGCTGACCTCCTCATCCGTTTCTCCTCTCCTCCAGGAAATGTTTCGGTCTCACACGGAGGAACGCTTTGTCACTCGCACGCAGAGCTACAACAACCATTTGTCTTTTATGAGTGAAAGCTAAACTGAAAGCGGCCTTAATAAATCACTCAGGCACACAAAACATTTACCTCTCGGAGTGAAGGGCAAAATTAGTTATTAGACCCGTGCATGCACATTAGCACCGTTCTTTATGCATCCTATCTAACAATGTTGCCTTGATTTAAAATAAATACAAAGGCGACAAGATAGCCTGATGCAGACTTCAGACATCCTGACAAATGAGACGGAAAACAAAGCTGAAGGATAACAGACAAGGAAACAGTATGAAAAGACAGATGCCCTGCTGATTTGTCCTTTGCAGATAAAACTGGGTTGGACTGGAGACGGGACATGTCCTGTCTCAATGAGGACAGACAGAGACAAAAGGACAGAACGCTGCTAAAATAACAGATTAATGTTGTTTTCTATTTCAATTATGGATGTTGATAGGTATTGATGATAAAAGTGATTCTTAAAAGAAACTGATGCTGTTTTAAAGACATAGTTTACCCAAAAATGAAAACTGTCATTACTCACCCTCATGTCGTTCTAAACCCATGACACCTTTGTTAATCTTCAAAACAAAAATTAAAGGTATTTAATGAAATCAGAGAGCTTTCTGACCCTGCACATACACTAACACAACTGACACTTTCAAGGCCAAGAAAGGTAGCATAGACATCAAAGAAAGAAACAAAGAAAATCAAAATAATGCATGCATGGTACTGTCGTCAATGCACCGCAAACACCGACACTGAACACAAGAAGAGACAAGAAATTGTTGAATAAAGTCATTATTTTTGTTTTCTTTGAACACAAAATGTTTTCGTAGTTTCATAAAACTACAGTTGAACCACTGATGTCACATGGACTATTTTCACAATATCCTTACTACCTTTCTGGGCCTTGAATGTGTCAGTTGTGTTGCTACCTATACAGGGTCAGAAAGCTCTTGGATTATCAAAAATATCTTAATTTGTGTTCCAAAGATGAATGAAGTTTTCATTTTTGGTGAACTGCTCCTTTAATACTACACCTACAATAATAGTGCAAACAGCTCCACTAAACTCGCAAGTAGTCATAAAAAAAAAAGCCTCTATCACACATGTATCAAACATGTGCATTTCAATAAGCCAACAAAGCAGGTTATTGTGTTTACATGCTGCAATAAATCTGAGTAAGAGGCAAAAAACTACCTTTTACGATAACTAAATTTTGCTTACACCGTTTATGACCTTACTCCGATAAAAGAAAACGGGTTACCGCATTTACATGACTAAGTGTGGTTTCGGTTTATTAAGCATAATCAGCTAAAGAACGTGCATGTAAACGCGCTCACTGTCCAAAAAATAGAAGACAAAAATTTTAAAAAATTAAATTTGATCAGATTACAAATTCTATAGCCCAAATACTACAATCAATAATCAATAAATTCCTTTGGTCACAATTTTAATGTAGTGAAAATCATTGGAACGGCTCGAGTTTTAAATGGCATTAAATAACTCACTTTCTGTACTACTAAGCTAAGTTTCACTGAACTCCCATCATGAAAAACACTAACAAAAATCAAGCATGATCCAGCTATTAAGCAAAAGACAAACTTTACGTATGCCTCACAAATTAGTTTGAATCAATCCGAATCACTGAATCTGCAGGCATTTACTAATGCTATTACTAATGAATCCCAGACTCTCCGTCTGACTCTAAATGAACTAGCATCTGTTACCGTGAGATTAAACGTGGATGGCGGCAGGCCAGTCAACTCCGTTGTTTTTGTACTCTGATGGACTGAACTGAAAATGGTGTCAAAGAACAAGCGTCGCTGACGGCTTGATACAAATAGAAACATGTCGTTGACAAACTGCAGAAGGCAGACATCAAAAGACGCAGATGCGGCTGAGAGGCAGATCACCTCAAAGTGAACGCAGAGAGCTGCCGTGCTGAACAAGCTCAGGCATGGCGATATATACCACACTGTTTCTGCTGTCTGAATGACAAGCTAAATCGGGAGTTTAACGGAGCAAACAAGGATGCTCTCCCTTTACATTATGTCACCTAATAAATTCAGCTTCACTTCATGACTTTGCTGTTCTTTTAAATCTTTATTGGGGTCTTATGGACACATTTTATTGGTGATAGAGAAGTTGGTGAAAATGGGACAATGTTGCAGGCTGAATTCAAACTTAAAAACACCGCAACTTAATGTGCAAACTGCTATGATATAGACATGTCTATATCACATGTCTGAAAAGCAAGAGACAACATGGACAGGAAATGAAATTCACAGGATCAACTTACTACTGCAACGGAAAAAACTGACTTCACACAACATCTGCGCTGATATATAACCGGATCCTGCAGGAAACGTAAATTCTCAAATCACAACAGAAGTTCAGGAAGCACCTCGCGTCTCACACACCTTCTTCCTTTGTGTGGTCGAAGCAGATTTACGGCAGGTTTGGTTTGGTCTGATGAAGAGGTTTGGCTGGGGATTTGGCACCGACGCTACGATGATTAATTTATCATTTGATATTACAGACAGCAGGATCCTGAGTGTGAGGACAGCCGGCGATCAATCAGGGCTTATTATCGGGTCTCCGACGGATCCCTCGCTCACGCGCTCGAGCGGAGGGTCAGCCTGATGCAGACGCATTTGATAAACTGACAGATTGATGCGTGATGAAGCATCATTACGCTTGTGACACTTACACAATGTACAGACGGCTCTGAGTATATTAATAAAGAAGTCTCAATGGGTGATGGATAATGGCTGACAGTGTTGATGGAAGTTAGTCTCGCTCCGTTCCTGACATGATAATGTGTCTCTGTGACATGAGCGATCGGACAAGCGTCTGCCTGATAATACAGATGAAATAGTCATGACGTCACAAACAAGAGACTGGCGAGACTTCATCTTGGTTGCACTTTTGCAGATCTGCACAACGCCTCAAAGAATGCAGATATACACGTTTTAATTATAACAATGGTAATAGATTTTCAAATTCAATACGATTCGCTAGGTTTATTTTAATTTATATATTTTTAATAAATATCTGCTGATGCTCTATATAGGGTTTCAGACCCTCATTTCAGACATTCTTAGGCTCATAATGAGTTTTTTGTGTTTTGTTTTCAGAATTCAGGCTGCAATTATTTAAATCATAACCACACATGAAGCACTCCCAGGTTACTGTAAATTAAGCGAATCAAAAAACAGCTCTTTACCAGGTTGCGCCACTGAGCTTTTGCTTGTATACAGTGATGCTATGTAATGTGTACCTTGATGTATCCGCCCGTAGAGACCAGTACTCTGTTATCAGGGGAGAAGTGCAGGTCAGTCACCCATCCACCGTGAAAAGAGTCCATGGAGTCCTTAGTGTCCCGTGAACAGATCTTCAGGAGAGCTCCATCCAGCATGCTCCACAGCTTCAGATACATAGCACAACATTGTTATAAAAGTAATGGATTATCAAAACACATACAACAACATAGATCTCACAAATGTATTTATAATGCACCAATGCTTCCTGTAAAAATCAGATATTGCTTGAGAGAAGCTAAAACACTAGCCTGGTAATACCAAACTCTGCTACTTCGCTTTGCTTCGTAGACAGAGTCTGGAAGGGCATAATTGAAAAGCGTTTTCTTTCTCATGGAGGGGCGCTTGTCTGATATTTAAAATCATTGGTGTACCCGTAAGCCAATCACAATACGTTTGGTTGTGATGTATGTTATGCGCCGGCGCAGCCGCCCTGAACTTCTGCTGTGATGTCGAAAGTTGAAGTTAATAACCAACCCCGTGTATGCAAACTCACCGTTTGTATGCGACAACAAAAATAGCGACGAGGTTGTCTTGTGGTGCGTTCAAGTCATGTCGGATAGATCGTATTTACGCACATGAACGCCACCATAAAAAGTCGTTAAGACTGGGAAACTCGAGGTGCGTTCCGATTGACACGGTCCCTACGCAG